>VMBQ01004384.1:0-11948 GCA_007657795.1 Dreissena rostriformis | reverse complement strand
CAATGTGGGACTCGAACCCATGACCCCAAGATAACTGTGTTGGTGATCTAGGTTTTTACGTCACTTGACCCAGCTTCAAATTTGGCCTTCATATTATTGTCAAAATAAATATTCTGACACAGTGTCATCAAGATTGAGTGATATATGCGTTCCTTCATTAAAATCTGTCAAATTCTTGACAATCTGTAAGTAATTGACATCAATGAAAAAGAGCAGAATCTGTTATCATGTTCCTTTAAAGTTTATGGTAAAACTTTGATACTAAAGGCCTAAATAATACTCTTATTGTTAATTAAACTGGTATGTGTACCAATGAGTCAACATTATCTGACTCCACACAATTCGGCATCACTTAGGTCGTTTCGGAGAGATAAGTAAAATTGAAAGCAATATGCGATATCTATACATGCTTTTGTCAGCCCAGGAAATATCCATTATCAAAGCAACGGAAATCGATAACAAGTGCTACCAGTCTAATTTAAACATTAACGTCTGCACAGTTTCAATCATTTATCAGTCTCTTGTAAACGTGCATATTTTCGTTTTTACGTCCGGTTCTTCCCGAGCACGTGACGCTTATCTGATTGTGTCAAGGGATTCAAATAATGAAGAACAACACTAGCTCTATTGTTTAGTAGAAACAACAATATTCTCTGCAGGGTCCATTTACCATAACTGCTAAGCCAATACACTGAACACCAATTTTGTTTTCGTTTACTCTAAGCTTCGAAACCAATGCCTGAGAAATACCATCATCTAATGTTTATGCATCTATCTTTGGAGCATGAGTTATGGCGCCCAAGTTGTCTTTCTGTAATCTTAAACCCTTTTAGCAGCTTCAAGTTACCACCTATACTGCTTTATGATATAAAGGGAGACACAGCATATGCTGTAAATGTTTTGTTTTGTTGGAGATCACAAACTCCTTAAGCCTTTGGAAGCTTGTCTCGCGTTGTTGTTTGCCTCACCAACAAAAACAACAAAATCGATAAATTGATTTGAGCCATTGTATCATACCGGTTCTTCTATTGGTCGTTAATGGTCCAATTCAATTTAAATTGACATTTAATGTGCACAAAGTAAATTAAATATATGGACAAAAGAATGCGCCCAACGGGGGACTCGAACCCCCGACCCTCAGATGTCTTAGCCTTATTTGCCTTAAAAGTCTGATGCTCTACCGACTGAGCTAGCCGGGCTTATTAAATGCAATATTGTACTTGATTGTGACAGTGCGGACATAAACTGTTTGATTTATAGCTTTACAATGTTTATATAAATTGGATATATTTTGTTATATATAATTTTGTATACGAAGCGACGAAGGTTTTTGATTTTAGATAAATACACAAAGGTGACACATTATTTCTATTATATTGTGTGTGTGTTTGTGACGTGGAAATAACGATTCAAACCGGCTCGAATTAGTTGATTTGAAACATCTACTCAATAAAGGATTAAGTGGTACCGGGTATATGCGATTAAACTTTTTTTTTTTAAATTTAATTTCAACAGAATGGTCAATAATATGTTCTGTTCATGAAAGGGACAATTATATTGACGTGTGTGGTATAAATTGCTTTTACACACCTGTGGAAACAAATGTACGCCCAATGTGGGACTCGAACCCATGATCCCAAGATAACCCTGTTGGTGATCTAGGTTTTTACGTCACTTGACCCAGCTTCAAATTTGGCCTTCATATTATTGTCAAAATAAATGTTCTGACAAAGTGTCATCAAGATTGAGTGATATATGCGTTCCTTTATTTAAATCTGTCAAATTCTTGACAATCTGTAAGTAATTGACATCAATGAAAAAGAGCAGAATCTGTTATCATGTTCCTTTAAAGTTTATGGTAAAACTTTGATACTAAAGGCCTAAATAATACTCGTATTGTTAATTAAACTGGTATGTGTACCAATAAGTCAACATAATGTGACTCAGCACAATTCGGCATCACTTAGGTTGTTTCGGAGAGGTAAGTAAAATTGAAAGCAATATGCGATATATCTATACATGCTTTTGTCAGCCCAGGAAAAAACCACTATCAAAGCAACGGGAATCGATAACAAGTGCTACCAGTGTAATTGAAACATTAACGTATGCACAGAATCATTCATATATCAGTCTCTGGTAAACGTGCATAATAACGTTTTTACGTCCGGTTCTTCCCGAGCACGTGACGCTTATCTGATTGTGTCAAGCGATTCACATAATGAAGAACAACACAAGCTCTATTGTTTAGTAGAAACAACAATATTCTCTGCATGGTCCATTTACCATAACTGCTAAGCCAATACACTGACCACCAAGTTTGTTTTCGTTTACTCTAGGCTTCAAAACCAATGCATAAGGTATACAATCATCTAATGTTTATGCAACTATCTTTGGAGCAAGAGTAATGGCGTCCAAGTTGTCTTACTGCAATCTAAAACCCTTTTAGCAGCTTCAAGTTACCACCTATACTGCTTCAGGATATAAAGGCAGACACAACATATGCTGTTTATGTTTTGTTCAGTTGGAGATCACAAACTCCTGCAGCATTTGGAAGCTTGTTTTGCGTTGTTTGCCTCTACAACAAAAACAACATAATCGATAATAGGCACACGACCTTGTCCTGAATTTGAGACATTGTATCATACCGGTTCTTCCATTGGGCGTTAATGGTCCAATTTAATTAAAATTGACATTTAATGTGCACAAAGTAAATAAACTACATGGACAAAAGTGTGCGCCCAACGGGGGACTCGAACCCCCGACCCTCAGATGTCTAAGCCATATTTGCCTTAAAAGTCTGATGCTCTACCGACTGAGCTAGCCGGGCTTAAAAAATGAATTATTGTACTTGTGTATCGCAGTACAGACACCAAAATATGTGATATATAGCTTTAAAAGTTTTATATCAATTCGATATATGATAAAATAAATATATAACTGTGTATACAAAGTGACGACGGTTTTTTATTTTAGATAAATACATAAAGGTGACACATTATTTCAATAATAGTTTGTGTGTTTGTGACGTGGAAATAATATTAAAACCGGTTGGAATTAGTTGATATGAAAGATATAATCAATGAATGACTAAGTTTTAAAATCCGATTTAAGTTGTTAATGAAATTTCAGAATGATGGTCAATAATATGTTCTATACATGAACTGAACAATTATATTGTTTACGTGTGGGGCATAAATCACGTTTACACACCGGAGGAAACAAATGTACGGCCGAAATGGGACTCCAACCCTAGACCCGCAGATAACTGAGTGTAGCAAACCTTAACATTATGATGCTCTACCGACTGATCTTATATATGAGCATCGCTCTGTGATAAGGGGGTTTAATGCATGTGCTTAAAGTGTCGTCCCAGATTAGCAAGTGTAGACCGCACAGGCTTATCAGGGACGACACTTTCCGCTTGTATTGTATTTTTCGTTTAAAGGCGGACTGCACAGGCTTGTCTGGGACGACACTTTACGCACATGCATTAAACATCGTTTTCACAGAGCGCGACTCAAATATATATCGAAGATTCACAACCAAGCAAAGCCACGGAGTTGTAAAACATGCTAAAAAGAAGCGATATTTAAAAAAACGTGACTTTGTACACTAATATCAAGATTGGTAGACGCAGGTTAAATTATTTGCCTAGTTTCTATTTCAATGCAAATGCATGCCCATGCATACTTTATTGAGTTTGTGCAACTGTTTTTCTAGTATTCTGAAATTAAGATCCCTGCTTTTTACATACAAAAAAAGCCTAGTTATTGTTAAAGATGTTTCAACATCTTTGTTATTCAATGGTTTACTTTTTTAAGTTGTTCAGTTTGAAGCAGTTTGTGTTGTTTTTCTATTATCAACTATTTTATGTTTTGTTGCTTCTTTATTGAAATAATTCTGGCTCTTGGTTTGCATTTATATTCACCAATATCACACATCTGGAAGTCACGTGTCTTATCATTTGCATTAAGAATCATTTCAACAGAAAGTATTTGTCTAATTTATAACAAAGGGAGACAACACGTACACAATGATTGCATTTTAAAAGGGATTGCCCATTATCTCTATCGAATTAAATACATTTATATGATTAAAATAATGCAAATTAATATTGAATGTATTATGTATTGATGTGGTGAACATAATGTCAAGAATGTCGATTTCTTGCTTATGTTTAGTATAAATGATATTAAACAACAGCGTACATTGTTTTTGGCCTGGGGCCAAAGGCCATAGCAATGATGTATACCAATTTCTGAGCCTATCCGAATTGGCTGGCTGCCAAAAACCGAATTCCCAAAACTCCGATTTACCACTTATTTCATGCGCAATAAAAGTAGTGCTTCGCAGATCTCAATAACCCGCCTTATAAATACAGAACATCACTATATAACATGACAGTGTCATAAAAAGTGTGAAAAAATATTATTGAAGTAAAATTGCTAAGCATTTGCTACGACATAGTTTTTATTGTTTACATATTCATGCGAGAATAAGATCCTCACTTGACGGTCTAGCCCGAAAAGATACGAGTGTTTACGGAGACAGTAAAAAGATTATTTTTTTCTGAGACATTTTTTGAAGACATTACATTTGGTATTCATAAACATATTTTAAAATATTGTTATTAAATTTTGCGTTAACAAGAAATTCCAGAAAAAAAGAAAATGAAAAAAAACAACAACAAATATTCACGATCATTCTCGGAAATAGACGAAGTAACCGGATATGGTATTTCACTGCGCAGATCGAGCGCGCAAATCGAGCGCGCAAATCGAGCGCGAAACGTTCTACGTGAGACAAAGTACACAATCTGTACACCGTTCTTTATCAGGGTAAGTGGATTTTCTTTTGTATACACATTACAAAGAAAGTATGAGTGTTTTCCTGATCTGTTAATTATGTGATAGAAAGCTATTTAGGCTATTGAAAGTGATTTATTTGACGCCAACAATAACAGTTTTTTGCGACCATGTTGTTGTTGTTGTATATCTTCACCGCCTATGTAGACGAACCTCTACCAGATCTGTAGAGTTGAACAAATGGTTATCATTCACACCACCAGTATCGTGTAGTCCTCCACCGTCTATGTACACTGTAGTATATACACAAATATTGTCTTTTCTTACAGTCTCTGAGCTTCTGTACTCAACCGCTAGGGTCAATCAGTATAAATTCGGACAAAGGGAGAAATTCGGACAATACATCATAAATGCATTTTACGTTGCTATACTTCTTTCGCTTCAGTTTAGTCACTAAACTTCTTCCCAGGCACACTAAATCTAGCCCCAGGCCTTCAGCGCTTACAGCGCTTTGATTAGGTTAATATGTTTAGTTTATTGAGATTAATCTTGTCCGATGGTATTTTCATCATTTTGAGATGTTTTATACGAACATCTTCATGTAAATTTCTTATCGACAAAACGATATGATTGTAAATCGCGACCATTTTGGATGCGGCGGCCATCTTGGATTTTTGGCGTTAATTCCAATGTTAATTTTTTACTTAGTAAAGAACTGACCCCACTATTAAGGATGTATCATTGTCCGGTCGTTCCGATCAATGATTTGTTCAGGGAGTCATTGCCCTTTGATTACTAATATGTCATTTTTAGTTTCTGAGCGAGGTGTCAGACGCTTATGATCCGTATTTAATGAAACTGGATATGCAGCATTTCCATACGCTGTGAACACATCGCTTTAAAAACGTATTTTGAAACCAAAAAGTAAAACAGCTGAGCAGTGCACATTTTATATAAAACAAAACCAAGAGTGTTTTAAACACTATTCATAATGTAATTTCTTGTATGCACTCTTAACCGCATTCCAACCAAGTACGTATATCGAACACGCATATCCGATTGTGAATAAGGTACTTTTGTATATCGGAAACCACGGTGAAAGCGTCAACAAAACATCCGATTCAACTCGGAAATAAGCCGCTGAAACCCATCCGAGTCATTTTATGACCTTGATTCAACAAGATAAAATACAAGAAATAAACGTGTATAAATAACAGTTCGCATTGATTTGTTGCACATAGATTTGGTCATTTAAGTTGTGTTTATTTGAATCGGCACCATTTTCTGCCTTGAGATCTGTGCTGGTTAAACGTAAGTCGATATTTTGTTTTTTTATAATTTCGCATTACATTTAGTTCCATATTGTTCTTTTTTCAGCAAAAGTAACCAAAGCCATGTACCAAGATTCGCTTGAAAGATCTATTCTTGCTTTTGTTGTACGAAGTAAATGAATGCATAGACACAGCCTTTTGATGTATCGTATTCGTGATAAATATCGGTAGATGCTTATATAACTTCTCTGTAATAACACACTTAATTTGATGATGAATAATAAACGGATTCTCCATTTTCAGGTTAACATCGACCGCTATGTTATTAATTCGATACTTCACGGGATCAATGTGGTTTTGTGCCACACTACTATTGGTGTCTGCTGAAACAACTTGGCTTCTTCCTCTAAAACTAGAAGGAGACGTTTCACAGGTACGTGGTTTTAGTCCATCCTCTTGCGTGTATTGTCGGGGGAAAAACACACATTTTATTTCAGCAGGGATGAAGGCGTCTCGCGCATTGTAACGCCGTTATTTTGTTGATTGTCTAATTTAAATAACGCCATTTGATTTTTGTTAACTGTCATTCTTTTCGTTAAGTCATTTTCATTATGAACGAAGAACAACATTCAGACAATCGTAGAATAAAAACAATACGAGTTGATTGTAAAATGTTAATATGTTTACTTCAAAAGTTAAACATTACACGGCGAGGTTAAAAGAAGCCTACGTTCTTTTTTGCGTATCCGCCATGTTAAATGTGTATGTAACTATTATTATGTCAAACTTCGTAATGGCAGGAACTTTATTCGAGGAATGTTGGCATTTTTTCGATCAGTATAAAATAAACCTTAAACCCTTAAAAGACCAATCTTTAACAAACACATTTTAGAACATAAACATGAAAGCTAAGAATAATCAAGAACCGGATCTGTCTGACGAGCGACAGTTCTTTAACATGACGCGAAATTCGAAGACTATGAACATGTTAATATAGACCGATTTATAATGGCACTATATGATACAGAACATAATAGTATTGTATCTTCATTTAAAAAAAAATGGTTTTTCAAATTTAAATATAACGATGTTTAACCCCAGTCATTGATTCTTCATTATCGACATATTGTAGTAAATTAAATGACAGACGAGTCTTACATTCAATTGCTTTCAGAATTTTAAATATGTGCCTTGCTTTGTGAAAAGGGGGTTTAATTCATGTACGTAAAGTGTCGTCCCAGGTTAGCCTGTGTTGTCCACACAGGCTTATCAGGGACGACACTTTCCGCCTAAACTGGATTTTCGCCAAGAAAAAAAGTCTTCATTCAAATTAAAAATACAATAAAAGCGGAAAGTTTCGTCCCTGGTTAGCCTGTGTGTACTACACAGGCTAATTTGGGACGACACTTCACGCACATGCATTAAATCCCCTTTTCCCAAAGCGCGTCTCATATGTTTTATCTAATTTGGCTACTGCTATGGATACCCGGATATCGCTGCTGTTACTGATGCTACTGCTGATCTAAATGCTCATTAGGTTACTATGAGACTTGTTACAACTGATTACTACCGGAAAAACAGCAATAGATGATTTATTTTTACTTTCCAGGGGGACATACCGGTGTGTTCCTCCAACGACAGTCTGTGCGGATTGAACTATCGGTACATAACCGATTCCAACGAACCAGTCGAGCTTTTCAAAAGCCAATCAAACATTTGCAAATGT
Organism: Dreissena rostriformis; assembly: GCA_007657795.1. Taxonomy (NCBI): domain Eukaryota; kingdom Metazoa; phylum Mollusca; class Bivalvia; order Myida; family Dreissenidae; genus Dreissena; species Dreissena rostriformis. The sequence goes on along the minus strand of VMBQ01004384.1, from coordinate 4,146 downwards.
CAGAACGGAAACACGTGCTTTGGAGACTGGTTCAACATGTCTAACTCTATAGTGCAGACTTTGACCACCGAAAGTAAGTACAATTCAGCAGTAATATACGCTTTCATAAATATCAAAGGCGACATGATGTCATTTGAGCATGATTATATGCAGTGTACGTATATACATGTATTATATACCTGCTTTATGTTCCCCAAAAAATACAAGTTGTATCAATCGGTAAAATACAACTCCACAGAAATAATTCCCGTGTTATTCTACTCGCTAGTTTTCCAATAGCCGGACTACTTTTAATGACGTCACTTTGAATGCAGAAAATTATAAGAGCATTCTTGTTTAATTATGAAAGCTTAAACTCATTTTTTTTAACTTAAATGATTCAAAGTTGTATATTATAAAAGGAATATTACGCAAGTTAAGTGTTTGTATCAGTCTTGTGGCTTGCGCTATTTCGTATCACACTCGAGGCTCCGCCTCTCGTGAGATACGTCATCACACAAGCCACTCGACTGATACAAACACATGGAAAAATTGACTAGCGTAATATTCCGTATGTATTTGCGTGTGTATGCGCAATTTACGTCGCTTATACATTTATTTGAATCTGTTACACAGTATATGAAGTGTACGACGTATATTCGTGTCTTGTAAATGTGTACATGTATGCCAGTCTTGATTGATATTGAACGATGTATATCAATGTATATGATTATACAAATGTATGCACACAGTTATTCGGCGATTAAATAAAAGCTAAGTGTGTCAGTTAAAGTAAATATTTGTTGTTTTTTGTCCCCATAAACAACGAAAAACATCTTCTTAACTTAGTATGATACATTGTATCCAGGTTCCTGTATGTGTTAAAAGATCACACATGTACACTTTAAATGTGCATTTGAGTTTGCATTTATATGCATGCGTGTGTGCTTGTTTACAGGTGAATTCCACCTGGAGGTAAAACTCGAGTTCTGTGAACTGGCGTCCAATCAGAAACGGTGCGCATTTGGGTCTCCCGTGCTAACAACGAAAGGTCAAGGCCCGTTATCATTTGAGTTGGCCACGCCTATGGCTTGCCAATGTGCCCGCCCATTGGTTGCCCAAGCGTCGTGGGAAAAGGGAGTTTACATGTACACGCAGTATGGGTGTGGTCAGGTAAATATCGGTTTTTCAATTTGACGATCGAAAGACGTAATCTTATGTAGGCTTATAATTGACAACTTTTTCAGGGTTTTTTCCGCACTTTTTGGGAAGATAGCCCATGGCTTTGGAATTGGAAATTTTATCGGCATTTTTAAGAAATTGGAAAAATAAATTCATTAGCCTTCTTTTTTCGCGCGAAAAGTCCACTGACTTGGGAAATACTAATTTGATATAACTCTTTATAATAATTCAAATTAAAAGAACACAATCATATAAATCATTAGTATATACTTTGTTAGATGTAATTGAATTAAAATTGAGAAAATAAGCATTAGACACTTCTTTCTAAAAAAAAAAGTATTATTTTTGGGATTGGGAATATAGCCATTTTTCGGCTATACAATCGGGCAAAAAAAAACTGATTTTGCAAGAATGTTGGGTTGAAAACACATATATCATATATCAATAGACTCAATAGAAGGCACTCGTAACGCAAAACTTACATTAAAACATAATTTCATTATTATGTAGAAACGAATTTCCTTAAAATGTTGAACATTAGTCAATATATCATATTTTAACATCTAGTAATTTTGCTCAATTCAATCCACGATTCGTTGAATATCCATTAAATGGGCAATATCAATCTACAATAAAAAGTGACGAAAAGACACAATCTAACAATATTTACTTGCAATGAAAATCATTGAACAGTTATTCTCCCTCGAACATGCCTTAAACGATTATCCATTCCTGGTTGCTCAGTATCATTTATGTCAACTTATTGTTTTAATTACAGACTTACACACTAATCTCATCGAAAATCCATCACGCATTTTTCAAATAATTTATGGATTAGTTTGTTTTGATGTCAGTGTGATACGAAACTAGTGTAGTACATGTGTTGCACGTGCGGTGCGGGCTTGTAACTACATGGCTGCTTTTACGATCGACCAGTATGCAAAAGTCTTATTGCACACACGAACTTTTTATCAAATGTAAGAACAAGCATTTTTTTCGATGATAGTGGAGTAAAATATTAAAATTCAGAAGAAAATCAATATTGATCTCTTTTTTCTATTTTCACGTGAAACACGAGGAAACCATAACCGCGCGTGGTCAATATTGTAAAAAAAAACAAGTAATGTGTTTGTGAAACACAATGTTCCCTTTTGAGCGATTTTGACCCACATATTTGACCTTTGACCTTGAATAATGACCTTGACCTTTCACCACTCAAAATGTGCAGCTCCATTAGCTACACATGCATGCCAAATATCAAGTTGCTATCTTCAATATTGCAAAAGTTATGGCCAAATGTTAAAGTTTGTGCAAACCAACAAACCAACAAACAAACCAACAGACAGGGCAAAAACAATATCTTCTTCCAGTATAGACTGGGGGACATAAAAATGTGCAAAATTTCTATTTGATATCTCGATCCGTTTTAAGAAGTTATAGTTATATAAGTGTTGCCTAAGAAGTGCCGTTGAGTGGTATATAGGCTTATACGAGAGGCTGCTCAACCAGCACAGTGTTAAAATAGTCAGTAGAGTACAGATGCACATATATGATTGACCCAGTATAGATCAACATTTTACATCGATAGCTTTTTTTGAAAAATCATCCCCCGTGTGGAAAAGCTAGGATACACATTTTAACAATTTAAATGCATTATATGCATGGCTGAAATTCTTAATTTAATACAAATAACATGAAATTCGGGCTGCAAAGGTTATCGGTGAGATAATGGTGTCGTTTATTTTCGTTGTACTTTCAGCCGTGGTGTAAAAGGAAATCTGCCGACGTGTGTAAAGTAGTGTCGCTCAACCCAGGCGGGACCTTTTTTGAGAGGTACTTGTGTCGGTGCCGACAAGGCAATGCCTGTGGTGGCGACCTTCCGACGACCGATCTACCGACGACAAACCACACCTGCTTCTCCCGAAAGGCATCGTCGGACACAAGTCTTGCGTGGAAATCGTTGAAACCGTAGTCAACACCTGAAGTGTTACATTGACATTGTGACCTTCGGCTTAGTGACTTAACTACGAATTGTAATGGACAATATCTTTTCACATTCAGATGGCTTGGATATTAAAGCTGTTATCCGGATGTTCATATCGTTTGAAGGCCCATTTAACACGTTGGTGCATACAACTCTGATTCATTTTATCTATCAATTGTAATTAAATCAGATAATTATAGTTCGTATGGCATGCGATTTTGAAAGTGTACGTGGACTAGCGTGGTTTGTACCCGCATATTAATGGGTTTTTTAAAAATGTTGCGCATTCTAGAGTCTATCTTATTTTAAATTTACTCGCTTTTTGCGACAACCGTCATCGCTCTTTTACTGACATTACGTTATGTAGATCTAGTAAAACATAAAATAAAGCCTTTCGTTACCAGAATTTGCTCCTGCTATATTTCTCATTACGACGTGGTTTTGTTAACGTTTGAACGCACGTGCGTACACAAAATACACATGATTTGCGGTATGCAAAACTTAATTTAATTTCGGACGAGAGGAGGTTCCCACCACACCAAGCAATAGCCCTAAACATACATTATTGAAAAACATATATGTATAATAATATCACAAAACATATGCTCTGGTAAAATTCGTAGTGCAATACATTATCACCGAAGGTGAATAATATCTGTATTTAGCGCAATATTGTAATGCATATTTTATACAGCTTTAGTGTATGTAGTAGTGAGGTACTTTTGAAAACTCCTGTAATAGCCTGAACCTCTCTCCCAACCAACTCCAGCCCCAATGCACCTTTGCTAGAAGGGTTTTGCCTGTTCTGATTAATATGTTAGATTAAGAGAGACAAGTGTGACGCATATCGTATATGTGTCGCAGGAGTTAAGCTGCAGATAGCATATCGTCCCCTCCCCGCGAAAATGGCTAATCTCAGTTTTGGCACGAAAACGGGTTTTGACATTTTCGCAGTGGTAAAATCGGCCCGCTTCTCCCGCGAAGAATTCCAAGGTCCTATC
>VMBQ01004383.1:0-85547 GCA_007657795.1 Dreissena rostriformis | reverse complement strand
TGGCATTTTACCAATTTATATTTGTTCAACTATGAAACATATAGCACAAATGATCTTGCTGCATTGTGTACACACCGGGTCATACTGGCCTGTGTAATAAACCGCAAATAATTGTGGGTACTTGGACGAACGAACCTCAAATTCTGACGTAACATATGACAATGATTTTTACTTTCGGTTGGATGCATTGCAACAGCGTTACGCACTACTATTATTATGCCAATACCACTAACACCTTTATGTATACGATCCTCACCCATTGTTGTTTCAAAGGTTAAATTGCCGGGATTAGTTGTGGGTTAAGTTGAATATCAAAACTTGGCGATGCCTTTTGAGGCTAAGCATAGAGGTGGCAATAATGTAGTGACGTCAAGATCTATGTTTAGAATGAACCATGGTATCTTCCACTTGATTTATTGTGTAAACATAGGCGATGCGTTATAATGCCTAAGTATTGAGGTGTAGTGACGTCACGGTCTATGTATAGAATTTATTGTTAAGTAAGCGAATGCGACGTAATAAGGACAAGGCCTTTACTCAAACAACGAATGCATATCCACTAAACTTCCATTGAAATCTTTCAATAAATGGTGTTCGCCGGTTGGCCCATTGCCTTCAATTACAGTTGCTGGTTTTCGATGGCAACCATCCCAAATAAACAAATTACGGTCGTTTGTTGAATAAACAAGACGCAATGAGGTGTCATTACACACTATAACGCCTATCTCATTTGCCCTCATTCATCCGACACTGTTTTGTAAAAAAGGAAGCATGCATACATTATTTAATCTCTACAGAATCTTGAAAGTAATTGTTACCCTTCATTGCCTACCTTGAGTTTTTAGGGGTGAGGTGTGTTAAGCATTATATCGCATGCGAACTCGAGGCAGCAGATAGATAGATCTTGTGTCGACAGGTAATTTTATGTAGCCGCAAAGTGGTTGGAGCTAGTGTTCTTGGTGTTTGTGGGCTATGAGAAGCGATAGAATCAACTCGTTTGCCACTGCATTTTGCAATAGGGTCTTATTGGGCATTGAATACACCCGAATGTTGTTGCGCGTGTGACATTTCCTTCGTTTGATTAATGCGGGACATGGAAACCTGGCGGCCAAGCTAGTATATATGACCATTAATCCATTTGTGGTTATTATTAAGACGAAGGTGTTAACAAAGCAAAGTTGAGGTCATTCACAACAATTGTCCAACACTTAACATATACATATCATAAAAGTTCAGAGGGGGTAAAGGGGTCTTGTTTAATTTATCATATTATTTTCAGAGTTGACACAATTATTTGAGTTTGGGTTCTTTATTTCTTCGTTATGGGTTTGTTGTTCATTATTATAAGTACATGTAGTAATTATGCTGTCGACAAGTCTATTGTTGCGTTACATTTACATCACTAAAAGATAATTATTTCGAGTGATTGTGTTGTGTCTTCGAGCTTAAAAAACTACCAAAACCACATTGTTTGGTCAATTGTCTCGATTGACCATTATTTCCATTTCATATGTTTATTAAGTCTGGTCGTTGTTTTGGAAAAAAAGTAACAACCGGATAAGCAATGACACATATGTTGATATGGATTGTTTCATAAAATGTAATTTTCACATTATAGAATCAAAACGTTACAGCATCTAGCTTGCCACTTTTCATGTTATTGATTTTCGAAAAAAGGAATAGCGACAAGTGATATTTTCTTTACTTCTATTGATTGGCTTAATAATACTGTTACCCAATAAGTGCTTAGCACGTTTATTAAATTAATAATATGTCATAGTCGTGTTAGAAACGTTATTCAACCACTTCAAACGTATATCAGCAACCTCTCAAATTTAAGTTACCAAACTCAATACCCGACTTTACATGTTTGTTGTTAATGAATGTTTGCAAACTCTCGTGTCCCTATCACCTGTAGCTATGGGGAAAACATGGTGTATTTGATACCTACCTATCAGAACAGTCAAATGCCGAAACCTGCCCCTGAATTCATAAATTACCCGGTGCCATCGCTGCGTATACATAAGCCTCGCTCAGGGAAAACCTAGTTTAATGCACCTGCGTAAAGTGTCATCACAGATAAGCCTGGGCTAACCAGAGACGGCACTTTTCGCCTAGACTGAATGCTCGTTTAAAAGAGACTTTCTTGAAACGAAAAATCCCATGAAGTATAGTTCCTGATTAACTTGTGCAGACTGCACAGATTACTCTGGGGCGAAACACATGAAGCCACCTCGGTTTTCACAGAGCGAGGCTCAAATGATAACACAACGGATATAGACGGAACAGATATTTAGAAATTGGCTGTTGTATGAGTGTCATCTACTTCGCGATGACGGCCGTGATGTATTGCATATAAATAATACAATGAAGATTGTTACGTCCTCTCGTCCTATGTCACTATCGCGGTATATATTAAGGCCAAAATGTTCCGATTGTTTTCAGTCTAGACATTCTATTATTTCCAAAGGGTTACATATCTTTAATAACAAGTTCCTTGAGATGTTGATGGATTTGTTAGCAATAATAGTTCGGGGTCGACAGTATCATTTTATTAACATAATAAATAATAATTATATTATTGCCATCACCATTTTTGTCTTCATAACAGGGTCAGCCTAGTAACATAAGAAGAAGACGAAACGAACAGTTGTTATAGTAGCAGTAACAGGAGTAACAAGAAAAATAATCAGCAACTACAAGGGCAGATACAACGAGATAGATATTTTTCGCTGGCTCGATTCGTCACATGGAATAGTTCAGCCCCATACACACACACATTATAACTCCCCAATCCGAAATGCAAACTGCATTCGCTCGAATTTGCTCCATCAGCTCCGCTACCATATCACTTCACGTGTACTTGTAGTAAAGGTGTTAAGAGACAAAGCAGCAGAGCATCGTTACGCAGTCAAAACACCGACATGATGATGTTTCAGAAACACCTTCATCGCCAACATGAACATCATGGGAAAGTGATTCGTGCAGGGTGACGATATATGATGTCCTCGACTTGGCGTAGCTATATGTAGAAAGTTTAAAATGCTTTTAAATACGAGACAATCTTTTGTATATGTAGTCTAAAATATTGATATATTTACAATGAATAAATTATGTACAGAATAATGTAATAATTGTTTCAATTATTAAGCTACGTTTGACATTATGTAGTCACTATGTATTTACCATTTACCTCATCCATGTAAGATTCTCACGAAAAAAATGTTTGTCCTTTTTTGTACATTGATCTTTCTTCTTTTTATCTACCGCAACGCATGCTGTGTTTGTTTATTTATGTTTACAACAATGGGTGGTATATGCTCAATTAAGTAAAAAAAATATTATGTTCTGCTCTGTTCTGTTTTGGGATACCCTGATTCTGTCAGATTCCAAAGACCGTTTCATAGACACCATCCTCATGGTGGACAATGAATTCATTATGACTGTATAGAGATAAGTGAACCATAAATGACGTTTTTTCGATCATTTTATTATACAGTACCCAAGAGTGTTCATAACAATTTAATTAAGATAATATGTAATAAAGATATGGCTATACTAATTAACATCACCAACCGGCGATACAACCAACACAGGAACCCCTCTATTCTGAAGTTAGCTTATATCAGTAGTTATAACTATGGAAGCGTTTACTTGAATTGCCAATATTTAAATTCTATACCATAAAACAGCACACCACGTGCACAGAAACATCACTTAATTTCATAGGTTTTCAGAAAACAACTTCTTTTGGTACACACACGTTTATAAACGATGATCGTGCTGTGATGATCTGTTTACATTATTTATGTTCTTCGATATGAAGTTCGTAATTTTCTTTTAAATTATGTATGTGTTCGATCTTCAGTGCATTCATTTGTTCAGCGTCTCCTTAAAAAATTATCGAATTGTGGGTTATCAATTACAAAATGTACTGATTCAATTAGCAGCAACGTTTAAACTGATTCAGGTTATTTCTCGATTAAACTATGAGCTACTTATTACAACTATCATATATCTTGCTAGTAACTGATACAATGTTTTAGCAGGAAATGTTCGCTATTAGCGACCTTTCCAAGATGATAATATGTAATATTTATATGGGCGTGATATAATATATCGATATAAACGTGATCTTAATATAAGTAAAAAATATATATTAAACGCAAAAGGTTTTGTGTTTCAAGGAATGAGACTATTCCATTGCCTCCGAAATACAAGTTAAAGACAAGTTTCATCACAAGTTAGCANGAGAGGGATATACGTAAAACAATATAACCCATGTACTAGAAAACAATCAACATCGAACCAGACTGTTAATTAAGAATTTAATCAATTTAATATCGATCACAATATTTTGAACGCGTTATTTAAGCGAAACAAAACCCCGATTTCTTTTTAATAAAGATACAATTTCACTTGTTAGTTGTTGGCCAGAGAACAAATCTCGCATTCCGACAAACGCCGTGCCGTTTGTAGATTTAATGTATACATAATTGTCCGAATCTGTGTTTATTAACTTAATTTCATCCAGAAATACTAGTAATTTTTTCACAATTTAGAATTCACCGTTCGGTCACTTGTGACACTTTATACGATCACCCCATTGGTGTAAAAAGGTACAATGTGACATTAAAATTAAATGTCACATGGTACCTTTTGCACCAATGGGGCGCGATATGCTATTCAGCGATTTGGTGCAGTGGTGTTAGACTCTTGGTATCTTTACAGTTATTTCAACTTTTAAAAGTTTATTTCTGATTGTTCGCTAATGTTAATACGGGAGTTGTTTTGTCGCTCTATTCGCCCTTATTTATTTTCTCTGTCACGTCGTGAGTATCTTTATTCGAAGCCGAAAATGGTTTTAATGGTGATTGAATCAATTGCAATAATGAAGTTTTCACGAGTATTGCCTCCCCGCGCACTCGAAGATGCTCACAATACATTTACAGTAATGTACCTCAGACTATTAAACGAATTCTTCAAAGTAGCTTTCTCAATTTTAACAAGAGATTATCATTTTGCAGAGTAGCTCAACTATGTTGCGTAATGCGTTGAAAATGTTGGTATTTTATCACTCGTACTGACACACCGAGTTAAGAAAATACATTAAACTGGTTCAGAACTGCGCCGACATTGTCTTTTGCATCAATTAACCACTGTCGATTCTAATTAAGATTTTTTGGTTAAAATGTCCTGTTTGAAATAAGAAATAATACTACTAATAATAATAACGTCGTCGGCAGAGGATTTTTGATTCTGTAGATATATCGAAATGGAAGTTCGGCTATTTTTTTGCAATACATTCATTCCGTACGAAAGACGGGCTTGTTCTGTAATTTAAGATCTAGCGAAAAAAATAACATTGGCGGACGCAGATGTTTTGTAATGCAAGTAACACTGCATCGATTGTTGTTTTGCTATTGTCTAATATATTTAAGTGCCAAACGCATGTGATACATTGACCATATAGACGCATTCATTTCAAAATGCTAAACATTCTATTCTGGTGTACATCGCATATATGTTGTATCCCATGCAGCAACTATAGAAAATGCGCAATACAATGACCAAGATTAGTTTATGTTTAATTCCTTTCTTTGGATGTAAAGAAGTCATCACCGTCAAGGAATTTCAATTACACGAGTAGCAATTAGTTGTGGCCGGTGGCGTTTGTGCAATTTGCCATTTAGATTTAATTAAGTCCGTTTGAAACACAAGTGGCGGGGATTGAGCCGTAGACTTACCCATAATAACAGAGCATTGACCTACGGAATAGATAACATTTTTGTATTCAATTATCGACACAATCGGCTAATCTATAAATATTAGTTATCGATGTTCGATTTTTTACGTGTGTTATTATTAAAAAAAACATTGAAAAACAAAATAGCCGAAGTAGTTTTCAAATTCACAATGATAATCTGTAGGACATCGTGATGCCGTTTATTTCATTTTTAAACTGAAAATTGCATCGTTTGCGATTTTACAAAAATATCAGATTGCAAAAGTGAAACGCATGCTTATCACTGTGTTTAACGAATCTTTAGTTTCAATGTTAAATAATCTACAGTTTCAATATTAACATATTCATCGAAATTTGTATGCATATTATGACGACAAAATAATAACTCACACATCGATGCAATCATAGCGCGAACAAGGTTGTGTTCCCCCGCAATGCTTTTTTTTGGAATATAAGAATGAAAATTCCGAAGATAAGACTTTATTAAGAACCTATTAAAATCAATATGCAGACATTATATTTAAATCACCGAATGAAGATAAGTTTCGACTTCTTGGCCTTCTGAAACATGAAACCGTGTACTTGCAGATTTTAATTCTCACATCTCCATCCATTAATGGATCAGTTTATTTGAAAGCCTCCCAAAATTGCCAGATATCAACGACTTCAATAAAACATGCAATCTAATCTTAATACAACATCAATCGCAGCAACAGCAGCAGCAACAACAATGACCGCAAAATCACCAGCAGTCACTAAAATTTTATATATAATTGGGAGCTTTTTTTTATAAACATTGCATAAGCTACAATCGTTATGGACATCTGATAGAAACTATTCACGTTTACATAACATTTTGATTAGTTTTTATCAAACCAACTCGCGTTTCAACAAGTAGTTACGAAGAGGGGTTCCCAGGTCAGTTATGCAAAGTTGACGCCTCCTCATATGCGGAATGCAATCCATCAAGGCCTCAAACCTTCTTAAATTTTGTTGCATCAGCTACTGTTACCATACATTTTCTTAAATAAATTGAACAGCCTTAATGCATACTGAATTATTCTGAGTTCTCTTTGGAAACAGTAATATGTTTTCTAGTGTCTTTATGTTCCTATTGTCTAACTATGGAAGACGAGCGTATATGTCGTTGAATTTGTCGATCGTATTGTATTGTCTTTTTCCAGGCGTCGTTATGACTTCGCCTTTGTCGTTTTATAACTTCCCAGACATAAGTAATTATGGGCGCTGAATTAAGTGCTTTCAACAAAAATAGAGATAATTTGGTGGACTTCTGATGAAATACACGTTTCAAATACGTTTGTTAAATTGTAATGGGCCGATTTAACTTTATCGATAACTCAGATGCCATAGGAATTAGAGCAAAACAATTCAGTAATCGGCTTTTTCCGAGTTAGTTGTTCCGAATTCCATTGGACTGTTTTCGTATAAAGAACGGAAATATTTACTTAGAATATAACCAATGATTATTTTTGCGGTTAAAGCGTTTTCACAATTTATCCTCCATACACCATTAGCAAATGATTGAAATACTTTCAGATCCTTTTGAATTCTAAGTGATTTATTTCGTTTGAAAAAGTCCTTAATATTTCCTAATCATACGACACTGTACATTTCATTTTCATATAGCAAGTTTCACATCCCGTAAAAAAGGAAGAAAAGGCGTAAGCCTCATGCAGTTGCGTTTCATATGCAACTTTTCACAAAATCTTCCACTACCTCTGAATAATATAATTCAGAATTGGTGGGCGACTCTTCTGGGAGTATTTACAACCACTAATAACACGATAACACAACACGGCAGTTTCGTTTCAAATTAAAGATTTTGTTTTCCATTTTATATAAACCATACAGATGTCAACTTCCGGGTCGTTTTTCGCGGGTGCATTAACTTTGGGCAAATGAGATTTCATATAAATATAAAAAAGCATCGTAAAGTCGTGTGTACCTATGCCCGATTCACGAGCCCCAATAGACTGTATAGACACAGAGAAGCAGCACTGTAAAAAAAACACATCGTAACTATCGAGATAAATTTACGAAAAACCGAATATAAACTATGTACTAGAAAAATATAGGAATATCGAACCAGACTGTTGATTTATAAGGCCATAATATTACACCACTGAGTATATATACAGTTTATTCGTTTATTTCTACAGTCTACCTTCGATATGTTATGAAAAATACCACCCATACTCTAAACAATGTTCATTGATTGAAAGCGCATGTCTTGATTTGTATTGCAGTTAATCGGCACAATTGTCGATATTGGACACGCCAGTCACGATGCTGGTTAATTTAATATCGATCACAATCTTTTGAACGCGCTATAAAAGCCCGATATCAGTAATTTTCACTTTTTAATAAAGAAACAATATCACTTGTTAGTTGTAGGCCAGATAATAAATCTCGCATTCCGATAAACGCCGCGTCGTTTAGATGACTTTATTTACAAATAATTGACCGGATCGGTATTTGTTTCATTCAGAAATACCATTATTTTTTTGCACTGTTTAGCATTGACCGTTTTGTGACTTGTGATAACTTTTAGACACTGTATACGATATGCTATTCAGCGATTTGGTACACTGGTTTTAGACCCTAGGTATCTCTGATTTATCGCAACTTTAACATCGAGAGTTGTTTCGTCGCTCTTTTCGCCCTTATTCATCGCCGCTGTCACGTCGTGGTTATCTTCATTCACAGCCGTAGTTGGTTTTAATGGTGATTGAATCAATTGCAATAATGACGTGTTTACGCGTATTGCCTCCCCGCGCACCTGAAGATGCTCGCGAACACATTGAAAGTAATGCACCGTGGACAATAAAATGATTTCTTTAAATTAACTTACTGAATTTTAACAAGAGATTATCATTTTGCAGGGAAGCTTAACTGTTTTTTAATTCGTTGAAAATGTTGGTATTTTGCTTGCGAACACATTGCATGTAATGTACCGTGGGCTATTATACGATTTCTTAAAATTAACTTACTGAAATTTAATAAGAGATTATCAGTTTGCAGAGTAGCTCAACTATGTTGTGTAATGAGTTGAAAAGGTTGGTATTTTATCACTCGTACTGACACACCGAGTTAAGAAAATACATTAAACTGGTTGAGAACTGCACATAAATTGTCAATTGCATCGATCAATGACTGTCGATTCTTGTTAAGATTTTTGGTTAAAATTTCCTGTTTGAAATAAGAGATAATACAATTTCGTTGGCAAAAGGTCTTTTGATTCTGATGATATATCGAAATTGAAGTTCGGATTGTTTTTGTAATACATTCCATTTCGTTCCGAAAGAAAGACTGGCTTGTTCTGTAATTTTAGACCTAGTTAAAAAATTATTTGGCGGACGCAGATGTTTTGTAATGCAAGTAAGAATGCTGACTGTCTGATTTTGCTATTTTCTATCATCTATAAGTGGAAAACACATGTGATACATTGGTTATGTATCTAATAGACGTATTCATGTCAACAATGCTAAAAATTATATTCTGGTGTACGTCGAATAGCTATTGTATTCCATGACAGGCATCAACTATAGTAAATACGCAATATAATGACACATGTCGTCCGTGTTTAAATCCTTTCATCGGACGTAAAGTAGTCATCACCGTCAAGGAATTTCAATTACACGAGTAGCAATTAGTTGCTTTAATCGCCGGTGTGTGTTTGTGCAATTTGCCATTTAGATTTAATTTAGTCCGTTTGAAACACAAGTGGTGGGATTGAGTCGTGGACTTATCCGTAATTACAGAGAAATGGTCTTCAGAATAGATAGCATTTTTGTATTCAATTATGGATACTATCGGCTTATCTGAAAATAATAATGATCGATGTTCGATTTTTACGCGTGTTATTTGTTAACAAAACATGGAAAAACAAAATAGCCGAAGAAGTTTTCAAAATCTCAAGATAATCTGTAAGACGGCGTAGGGCCGTTTACTTCAATTAAAACTGAAAATTTGGACAGTTTATTGGCGATTTTACAAAAAATATCAGATGTCAAAAGTGAAACGCGTGCTTATCACTGTGATAAACGAATCAAAATGTTCAATATTAACTTATTTATCGAAGTCTTTATCCATTATTCGAAGACGAAATAAAAACTTCCTTTATTTATTTTTATCACAAATCGACCCACTTATGCCGCGAACAAGGTTTCGTTCCCCACAAAGCTTTGCTAGGGAATATTAGAATGTACATTCTGAAGATTAGACCTAATTTAGAACCGTTTAAAATTGAAATGCGCACATTATATTGCATTCACCGAAGGAAGATAAGTTTCGAACTATTAGCCCTCTGAAATATGAAACCGTGTGCATTTGAGCCTCGCTCTGAGAAATGGGGTTTAATGCATGTGCGTAAAGTGTCGTACAGGATTAGCCTATGCAGTCCGCTTTTATGGTATTTTTCGTTGAAAGGAAGTCTCTTCTTAGCGAAAATCCTGTTAAGTTGGAAAGTGTCGTCCTTAATTAGCCTGTGCGGACTGCAAAGGCTTATCCGGGACGACACTTTACGCGCATTAAACCCCCTTTTCACAGAGCGAGGCTCATTTGTGAATTTCAATTCCCAACTCTCACTCCCTTTAATGAATTAGCTTTTTTGAAAGCCTCTTAAAATGGACAAACATTAACGACTGCAATAAATCATGCAATCTAAATACATCAATGGCAGCAACAGCAGCCGCAACAACAACAATGACCGCTAGAGCACCAGCACCACCAGCAGTCACTATTTTTTTCTGATTGGGAGTTTTCTTTCGATTGCACAAGCTGCTCTCGAAATATAAATCTCATGAAAGAAACAATTCACATTTACATAAGGTTTAAATTAGTGTTTATTAAACCATCTAGCGTTTCAACAAGTAGTTTCAGACCCAGGATCCTAGGTCAGTTATGCAAAGTTGACGCCCCCTCATATGTGGAATGCAATCCATCATGATCTCAGAACTTCTTTAATTTTGTTGCATCAGCTATTTGTTTTATCTGAATTGTGTGTCACCATACGTTTTCTTAAAGAAACCGAACAACCTTAATGCACGCGACAATATGCCGAGTTCTCTTTTGGAAAAAGTAATTTGTTTTCGTGTTTCTTTATGTTCAAATTGTCTAATTTGGAAGCGGCGCGTATATGTCGTCGGCGAATTTGACGATCGTGTTTTATGGTTTTATTCCAGGCGTCGTTATGACTTCGCCTCTGTCGTTTTATAACATCCCAGACATATGTAAGTATGGGCGCTGAATACAGTGCTTTCAACAACAATAGAGATAATTTAAATACATCTGAATTGGTGCGGAGAAAACAACCATAAGCTTTCCATAAATATTGGGTACGAAGCGCCTTCGAGGTCTCACTAGTATAATCCACGAGGAAATATGAGAAACGTTTGACCGAAGTGGGCAATATATCGCCACTGCAGTGTGTTAGATATGTTAAAATAAAGGACTGTTTATGTTTTAGTGATTATTGAGCCTCCCTTGAGACAAACGTGCGCAAACTTTTAAAATATTACCGTTGTCATATTAAATGATGTAAATGTGTATTTGTGATCTGTAATAAAACTACACTCATATTCATTTGTATGCGTTCGTTGGCACGGGGACCAAATTAGTCTACCAAAATATTATACAAGTTGATTAAGCTTTAATTGATTGTTTATCGAAGCCCATTATATGTTAAGTCCCTACACGGCAGACTTGATTAAAAAGTACAACATAAATTCCACGAAAAGAAGGTAATTAAAGACAAAACGCACATTTGTATCCATCGTTTTAACCAGAATTGAAACACGACGCTCGTGTTCTCATGCTGGTCATCGACCAAATCATCAATGTCGCAGGTCAGCGAAACTAAAGCCCAGGGGTCAAGCCCCGGGTTCCGTCATGCCCCGTCTCTCGTTGGGTGTGCTGGTCTAATAATGACGCTGAACGAGATTCATTAACTGCTTTTGAACTGTCATCAGAATTCCAACAATTGCCTTTTTGCTCAAAGATTTTCATTTGATGTTTTATTGTTCAAAACCATATTTTGGACATATTTATATACACTAATAATTCAGGACCTTTCAACTGCTCAGCAGCACAAATGTTATACCTACATGTATCACGCCTAAGCTATAGATGTACCACGATGGATTACGAACGTAAATATCACAAACGGATGCTCTCTTTGAACTAATTTCAATTATATTATCACAGAGACACTAAGTTATTATGTAGCATAAATTATATCACCTCGGATAGTTTTCTATTCCACTTTGCATTTTGATTGCACCTTAACCAGCGATTTCTAAAACATCTAAAATGAGCATAACAATGGCCGTGAAATGGGTCAAACATCAAAATAATATAAACATAAACAAATATTTCGTAGTTTAATGTTCGTTAGGTTTAAGAAATATGTGTAGCTATTAAACGAGATGTGTAATTCTAAGAATGTTACGAAGATACACATGGTGTAAATTGGATGATTCGCTAATTCATTAAACATGTGTGTGTAATTCAGAGTTTATTTACAGGTCCTCATCGCGTCTTCACGACAACTCTATGTACTGACCTCGTCCTGCCACTGTTATCTTTCAGGGGATATTTTTTATTTTGAGCCAAAGTAGGTCAAATTTATCTACGCTGCCCGGGTAAAGAAATAATTTTGAGAAGAAGACCAGAGCGCGGTGACCAATGAGACCTTAATATGCACTGGTAATAATAAAAAAAAAGAAAAACAAATGCTTTCATGGTGTGCTGTATGGGTAATGTTTTATATATTGCATATGGCTGTTATGTGTTTGTCTGGAGCGTTAAAGGAGAGAGTATTCCAGCTGTTTGCGTGAGGTTTATGTACCGGTACGCTATTTAAGCAAGGCATTCTAACGCTTCTGAATTGCCATTGTTTTCGCTTGCGAATTGTGCGGTGCATGGATGCATTACAACTAAAGCAATACCACCATGATTACATTGACTTAACATACTGAATTCTGGAACATATTACTTCGAACCAATCGGTGTTTCCTCATGACAGCAATCGTAAAGAGCATCCCAGCAAGACGCTATTGAAAGCCCAACGTTGCGTGAGTTATAATACTAGTGTTGCAACGTCATTAATACGTGAGCGATGCATTGCTCATACAATCCTCAGACCGCCAATTACATCATTCGTAGAACAATCAAACAAAGTATATAGCATTAGCATGGTCTGCACTAGTGATGGCGGGGAAGGGGGATTTGTTGATAACGAAGTCGCTACTATGAACATAACAACACACAGCCCCTTGTATATTGTTGAAGCACAATGAGAAGGGGAACAATAATTGGGGCCAAAGCTGATCCCAATCGTTGAACTAATGAAATCAGCGCAGCCCATAATTAACACAATAATATTTGATGAAATATTAAACATGTCGATTGCATGCCAAGTTCGTGCTGGTTAAAGAGCCTTTGGTTGTTGCGTTCTGGAGGGAAATCGATTCGGTTCTTCAACGATAATGAAATGGTGCTTCACTTTTGGTTGTTCGTTTACCATTTATTATGAAATTAACTTTATTTAATGTATTACCCCTGTACGTAATTATATCAACACATATTTGGCATTTATTTTTTCATAATTAAATAAAGTTTGCAATTAGCCAGAAATACAAAATCAAATTAAAACTTAAATCATTGTAATATATTTCAAACTTGAAATTGGTGTCAGAGCAAACAAGAGGAATTTACATTTAGGTAATGAGCTGTAAAAATAACAATTTTCGGATAAAATTTTGAGTCTTTTATTCGTTTGTCATAAAACTACTATAGGCAATACGAAAAAAATGCGCATATAAACTCATTTTTCATTCAAATTACAAGACAAGAATAAATGAATGGCAGTGCAATATAATCCAATTGATTCAAGAAACCTCCTTCTTTTGTATGAAAGCTATGAAAGCTATTCCTTAATATCCTTCATTTGAGTTGCGTTTTGAGAAACCTGGGCATTATGCCTGTGCGTAAAGTGTCGTCGCAGCTTAGCCTGTGCAGTCCGCACGGGCTAATCAGGGACGACACTTTCCGCCTAAACTGGATTTTCGCTAAGAAGATACTTCCTTTAAACGAAAAATGTCATAAAGAGGAAAGTTTCGTCCCAATTTAGCCTGTGCGGACTTCACAAGCTAATATGGGACGACACTTTACGCACATGAATTATGCCCAGTTTCGCCAGAACGCGACACATTTAGTCCTGGCCATCTGGACTAATCTATCACATACAAATGGATCAACATGCTGAACAATGTATACAAAGCTCAATTATGGATCACTATGTTTGTTTCGAGCGAAAACCAATCATTTCTTGGTGTAGTTTTAGGAGATCAAGAATTATAAGATTGTCAAAAATCACTCAAATCCGTCACGAGTTTGATTTTGTGTTGTCATATTAGGAAACAGCCAATCAAAATCCCGGAAGCACATGTCACGTACGACATGTACGGCAAACATCGCCGACAAGAGCAGAAACCGGTACTTTTCGTTTGATAGAAAAAATAACTAAATGTAACACTTGCATGGGAAATTGTTCTCGTTATTTTGAGCAATAAACTTGGAAAGAGAGAACCATTATGGTATGGCACCTTCATGTCATTCGTTGCAAGAATATTTGCCCCCTCATAGTATTTACTTCCAATTAAAGAAGATCACTTTCAACATGAAACTACGTGGTTATCGTGTCTGACTTTCGTTCCGCACAATGTACAGTTATGACTTTTAAAATTGTATAAGTTCATCTAGAAATAAGCAAAAAAATACAAATATACTTAATTAAACACAATTTGATTCTTTTCACTCCTATACACAACTTCCATACCATACTTATGAGAGATTATTACATTAGTTTCATATATACTTTCAAATTTAGTTACATAATTAAAAAATAAAATTATTATTAAAATAAAATTTAAAACTTTCGTCAGTTCCCTTAACTTCATATCAATAATAATACAACAGTGCAAAGAGGATCAAGCAAAACCACTACGTGAAAAATGTGGTACTCCGAAAGATAGATATATAGAAATAACCTAAAAACAGAACACCAAACTATCGGAGCATCTGTCTAAAAAAAATGTATAGTATTTTGGTTCATTTATTTTAACAAAAAGGAATGCTGGGATTTTGATACTCATACACGTACGGCAATACATTATACTAAATCTGTCTATGATTCTCATGTAGCAAGCTTATCTACTTCGCCATCAGTCTTCTTTAGTTACCCTTTAAGCTAATTTCATGAATATAAGATAATGGCACTTCAGATACTTATTAGGTGGTTCAAACATTAACCCCTAATCCGTGTTCGGTCTTTGAACATCGCTTTTCTGTTATTAAGTCATAACAGTTACCCCGGTCAGGCGTGGTTGGCCCATACGTTTCAAGTATTAAATTCGTTAAGTATAAAATTATCATTGTACATCTTGATCCATTAGTGTAAGTGTTTGCCCAGCATGACTCCTATGTCGATTTGCGAATTGCGATTCTCTAAATATTGTCACAACAAGTTTCCAGTGACCAGGGTGTCAAAATGAACAAATGATAATATTTTCTTAAGGGCTAAACAAGCTTGTTTATCTACCGATCGTGTGTCAATAGGTTGGTTTCTATTGCGTATTATTTCAGCTTAATTATCCCTTTTTATTACAGTAGATTATTTTAAAGCGGCATACTCATACAGAACCAACATAGCTCAATATTCAATTATTATGTTCATAATTTGCGCTTTTTGCGTGCATAAAATGCATCTATTTTATCATAAAAGCCTCACTCTATAAAAAGAAGGTTTAATGCATGTGCGTAAAGTGTCACACTTTCCGCTTTTATTGCATTTTTCGTTTAAAGGTAGACTGTTTTTGACGAAAATCCAGTTTTGGCGGAAAATGTCGTCCCTGATTAGCCTGTACGGACTGCACAGGCGTATCTGGGACGAAACTTTACGCACATGCATTAAACCCTCTTTTTACAGAGCGAAGCTCATATATAATAATGCCACTTTAAGAATCACATTCAACTTACCTCATATAAGTTGGAACACCCAGGGACATAGTTTATTTATTTCCGACCTCTTAGCCTAATGATACCAATGGAAAGGTGAAACCCGCCCATTTACCTGTTTATGAAATTGAATACGCATATGTAAGAAGTGACAGCTTTACTAACTCAAATTACGTATAATTAAATGGTATTAATTAATGTTGCTTTTAACCTTTTTAGCAGTTTTTTTTTACAAAATAATCGAGAACATTTGGGTGACCAAATTTCACACTCTCATTTAAAAAAAATAAAACAGGCCTTTTTTATGAAGACATATTAAATTAATCACTACTACATGTGAATCGGTATTGCGTATTCGTCTCCTGTAACTCTTTTGTTATCCACAGTCTTGCCTTTTTTCAACACTGTATACCTTTATCATCTTGTAAAAAGGCAATTGTGCACAGGGCATTAGCTGATGAAGCATTTATGTTTACATGTTAGACCGGGTCGCGTAAACAGAACACATTTAACAAAATTGCCCACCCGAATGTCAGGAGCTGATTCTGTGTTTTCTTGAGTCACAAGCCCATCATTAATATATATAGATTACAGCGATATAGACATTCGATAAATGTTTCCTGGTTTAGAGCTGCCTTGGGTTTCTTCTAAATGGAACTACAGTGGGTGGTATAAAAATGATTTTTTTAAGCTTTAAGGTTTAAATTATTTAAGTAATGTATTGAGTGTAAGAGCTTAATTATCATTGCAGTTTACCGATTTATATGTCTTCAAAGTGTATATAATACGACGAGATTAACAAGGAAACTATTCAATATATAGCTCAAAGGATCTTGCTTAATTCATTGTGAACATACCGGGCCAGACTGACCCGTGTAATTAACCGCAAAGAATTATGGGTATTTTGACGAACGATTCTCAATTTCCGGAATACAATTACAATGTGACAATGCTTTTCCTTTCGATTGGAAGCATTGCAACAGTGTTTCACACTACTATTATGATGCCAATACCACTAACACCTTTATGTATACGATCCTCATCCCGTGTTGTTACAAAGATTATATTGCAGGGATTAGTTGTGGGTTAAGTTGAATATCAAAAATTGGCGATGCGTTTTGAGGCTAAGCATAGAGGTGGCAATAATGTAGTGACGTCAAGATCTATGTATAGAATGAACCATGGTATCTTCCACTGATTTTGTTTTGTGTAAACATAGGCGATGCGTTATGAGGATAAGTATTGAGGTGTAGTGACGTCACGGTCTATGTAAAGAGTTTTTTGTTTAGTAAGCGTATGCGACGTAATAAAGACAAGTCATTTCCTCAAACAACGATTGCTTATCAAATAAACTTCCATTGAAATCTTTCAATAAATGATGATCGCCGGTTGGCCCATTGCCTTCAATTACAGTTGCTGGTTTTCGATGGTAACCATCCCAAATGAACAAATTACGGTCGTTTGTTGAATAACAAGACGCAATTAGGTGTCATTACACACTATAACGCCATGCAAACATTATTTTATCTCAACATAATCTTGTTAGTAATTTTAACCTGTTATTGCCTACCTTGAGTTTGTAGGGTTGGGGTGTGTTAAGCATGATATCGCTTGCGTACTTCGAGGCAGCAGGTTTATAGATATATTGGGTAATTAGCGCGCACTTGTTACCGTCAGGCGCGCCTGATTGTGCCGAAAGCTAGCCAAAAAGATGGTTGGTGCTAATGTTACTGGGATTTTGGGATATGGGAAGCGATATGCCCAACTCGCTTGTCACTGCATTTTGCAATAGGGTCCGATTGAGTGCAATTTCCTACGTTTGATCAATTGATTCGTGGAATGGAAGTCTGAATGGCAAGCTAGTACACTAGTATAAAGCCATTCATCCATATGTGGTCATTACAAAGTTATACCTGTTCTATCATTTCCAAAGGGTTACAGATCTTGCATACCAGGTTCCTTGAGATGTTTATGGATTTGTTAGCAATACGAGTTCGGGGTCGACAGTTTCATTTTCATCAATATAATAATAATCATACTTTAAGTGTAACCATCAGTGTCGATCGTCATCATAAACAGGGTCACTCTAATAACAAAAAAGAAGACAAAATACTAGAAGAAACCGAAGACGTTTTTATAGTGGACGTAATAGTAGCAACAAGTACACTAATCAGCAACAGTAAGGGAAGCTACAACGAGATAAATATTTATCGCTGGCTAGATTCGTCACGCTGAATAGTTTAGCCTCCTCTTCCCACACACATTGAAACTCCCCAAGCCGAAATGAAGACTGCATTCGCTCGATTTTGCTCTATCAGCTCCGATGGCATATCACTTTCACGTGCACTTGTAGCAAAGGTGTTGAGAGACGAAGCAGCGGTACATAGTTCCGCAGTCAAAACACGGACATGATGATGTTTCAGAAACACCTTAATTGACAACATGCACATCGTGGGAAAGTGATTCGTGCAGGGAGGCGATATTATGTCCTCCACTTTGCGCGGCTGTAGGTTACAGAATACTTAATACCTATATTTTTATTTTTTAAATCATTGCGGCATGGAATGCTCTTAAAGAAAAGGTATGGTTATGAGGGTCTCTATTCGCAAAAGTTTGGCTTTATTTTGTGTTGACGTTATTGCTTTTACATTGAAATTATTAAGGCAATCTTTTAGTATTTTGTGACCTATATGTAGAGCGTCATTTTTAGATACCTTGATTTTGTCAGATTCTAAAGACCGTTTCATAGACGTTTGTGGACAATGAATTCATTATACCTGTGCAGAGATAAGTGAACCCTAAATTATGTATTTTCAATCATGTTATTATACAGTTCCCAAGAGCGTTCTGAACAATTTAATTAAGATAACATGTAATAAAGATATCGAATACGCAATATCACTAACCACCGATACAGCCGACTCTCTTACCTCTCTTTTTTGAAGAAAGCTATGATCAGTAGTCATACCTATGGAATCGTTTGGTTGAATTGCGAATATTTATGAGCCTTACTCTGAGAAAAAGGGATTAAATGCATGTGCGTAAAGTGTCGTCCCAGATTAGCCTGGGCAGTCCGCTGAGGCTAATCAGGAACGACACTTTCCACCTGAACTAGATTTTCGCTAAGAGGAGACTTCATTGAAATAAAAAAAATAATATACAAGCGGAAAGTGTCGTTACTGATTAGCCTGTGCGGCTAATCTAGGACGACACTTTACACACATGCAGTAAACCCACTTTTCACAGAGCGAGGCTCAAATATATTGTAGCATATTTAAATCAGGATAGCTTTCAACAGTATAACCACCTTGATAAATGAACACACCACGTGTTAAGCAAAACATTCAACATGTCTTCAGACAAAAAAAAACTTCTGTTGGAACAAACACGTTTAGAAACGATGACTTTGTTGTTCTGATCTGTATACATTGTTTTATGTTCTTCGATATGAAGTTCGTAATTTTCTTTTAAATTATGTATGCGTTCGATCTTCAGTGCATTCATCTGTTCAGCGTGTCCTGGAAGAATTATCGGATTATGAATTACCAATTACAAAATGTACTGATTCAATTAGCAGCAACGTTTAAACTGATTCACGATATTTCTCAATTAAACTAAGAGTTACGTAGTACAACTATTATATATTTGGCTAGTAGCTGATATAATGTTTTAGCAGGAAATGTTTGCTAGTAGCGACCTTTCCAAGATGATAATATGTAATATTTATATGGACGTGATATAATATATCGATATAAAACTGATCTTATTATATTAAAAAAAAATATATTTAACGCAAAAGGTTTTGTGTTTCAAGGAATGAGACTTTTCCATTGCCTCCGAAGTACAAGTTAATGACAAGTTTCATCACAGGTTAGCACTGGGCGTCCAACAAAGATAAATACATTTATAAGACAATAATGTTCGTTCCGTAGATACTGGACGGTACCAGTGTAAGTGGGACGTTATAAATTATTGTTATTTTGCTCGAAGTGATGGGCACGAATTATCGCCGCAATTACTTACAAATGCTAGGGTATGATACCAATATACGACTGTTTCTAGACATGTTTTTCAGTCCAGTTATTGTCTAGCAAGTATATGAGACGAAATTGCATCAACCCCCATATCAGCCCTGTATTGGAAAGAAAAGATTTGGCCACTGTGGCTTTAGCAAGTTGATCAATTCCCCCCTGCTTAGCTTTCAATTGTACAAACAATGTCTCTGTGGATGCTCACGTATTTGGACCATAATTGTCACTGCCTTGTCATTTGGAACACGGTCTTTGATTTACGTTTAATCACTAATACGGTCTTTTAGCGAAGCGGCTTTTTCATATCTCAAGCGCAGACGTTACTTATTTTAATAATTAATAATGCCATTAATGATACATGCGTGTAGATTGTTTTGTAGAAATATCAATTCATGACCACGTAGCTCTTTTGTTAAACCACCTACGCGTCCTTCCTTCATCATAACTTTATACAGTAAGTTTGGTTATTTCTTTTATACCTACGGTAATGATAAAATGTGACATTTCTGCAGTGAAAAAACAGCAGTGAAAATAACACAATTGTTATTTTCAATTGTTATTTTCACCAGTGAAAATAACAAATTGTCGGAATTCCTTTTTCTATTTTTAGATTATCATATCAAGATGTACTTCCCTTGTTTATATCCTTGTTTATATTTTTTCTATGACCACGAGTGAAATAAAATCGATATTCCACCGAATCCAACAAATTTTCTTTTGATTTTATGCTTTTTTACCTTTTATTTACATTGTAAAAGAGTTTAACTGAAGAATTTCCCTGGAATAATGACGCCATTTCGTCAACAAAATGACGTCATTTCGTCAACAAAATGACGTCATTTTAATGTATTGAGGTACGCCACGGGAGAGAGGGTCACTTTTCAGCGAAAGGGAAATTACTATTAATTATTTTCTTGAAAAAGAGGCATAAAAGAAACAGACAATTTGCTCATGTCAGTGTGAGATCGTTTGTTATTTCATACGTGATCATAGAAAAATAATATTTTCACTCGTGGCTGCGCCACTCGTGAAAATATTTTTTCTATGATCACTCGTGAAATAACAAACGATCTTACACTGACATGAACAAATATCCTCTATATCTTCGTGCAAAGTTCTTTTCCGAAAGCCCCCATCCTGAATCCCATATATAACAATACATAATGTCGTCGCTATCGTTTTACAACTGCCATTCTGCGTTTTTTCTCTATCAATTTTCGAATGGGTGGACTTTTGATGAAAACACGTGTGAAATACGTTTGTTAAATTGTTATGGGCCGATTAAACTTTATCGGTAACTCGGATGCCATAGGATATAGAGCAAACTATTTGCTAATCGTTTTTTTCGCGACTTAGTTGTTGCGAATTCCATTGGACTGATTCCATATCAAGACCGGAAACATTAACTAAGAATTTAACAAATGATTTTGTTTTGCGTTTAAAGCCTAAAACTCATAATATTATCCTTCATACAACATTAGCAAATGATTGAAATACAGTTTCAGATCCTTTTTGGGTTCTAAGAGAATTATTTCGTTTGAAAAATGGAATAGTAATATAAATATTTCATGAAAATATTATATTGTACATTTCATTTCCATATAACAAGTTTCACATCCCGTAAAAAGGGAGCAAAATCGTAAGCCTCATGCAGTTGCGTTTCATATGAAACTTTTCACACAATCTTCCAATACTTCTGAATACTATAATTGATGGACGACTCTCCTTGGAATATTGACAACCACTAATAACACGATAACAAAACATAGCAGTTTCTTTTCAAATAAAAGATGATGTTTCCCAATGTATATTAACCATATAGATGCCAACTGTCGGGTCGATTTTCGCGGGTGCATTAACTTTGGGCGCGTGAAATTTCATATACATATAACAAGCTAAGTCTTGTGTACCTATGACCGATTCACGAGCCCCGACAGACAGTCTAGACACAGATTAGCTGCACTAAAAAACACGAAAAACATCGTTAACATCGAGATACATATATGTAAAACAGTATATAAACTATGTACTAGAAAATCAGAATAGGATCGAACCAGACTTTTAATTAAGAAGGCTGTAATATCACACAAATGAGTATAACTACAGTCCACCTTCGACAAGTTTTGAAAAATACCACCCATACTCTAAACAAGGAGCACTTAATACAAAGTACATGTCTATATTTGAATTGATTTAATCGGAGCAATTGTCGATATTGGAAACGCCAGTCACGATGCTGGTTAATTTAATATCGATCACAAGCTTTTCAACGCGCTATTAAAGCGTAATAAAACCAGGTACCTAATAAAACCACGATTTCTGTAATTTTCACTTTTTAATAAAGATACATTTTCACTTGTTAGTTATAGGCCAGAGAACAAATCTCGCATTCCGATAAACGCCGTTCTGTTGGTTGATTTTATTTGTAAATAATTGGGCCGAATCTGTGTTTATTTCATTCAGAAATACTAATATTTTTTCACAATTTAGCAATGACCATTTGGCCACTTGTGATAACCTGTAGAGTGGACACTCTATACGATATGCTATTCAGCGATTTGGTACACTGGTGTTAAAACCTAGGTATCTTTACAGTTATTACAACTTTTTAAAGTTTATTTCTGATTGATCGCTTATTTGACTCCGGGAGTTGTTTCGTCGCTCTAATCACCCTTATTCATCGTCGCTGTCACGTCGTGGTTATCTGCTTTCAACGCCGTAATTGGTTTAAATGGTGATTGAATCAATTGCAATAATGACGTTTTCACGCGTATTGCCTCCCAGCGCGCATGAAGAGGCTCGCATACACATTGAAAGCAATGCATCGTGGACTATTAAACTATTTCTTTAAATTAACTTACTGAATTTTAACAAGAGATTATCATTTTGCAGAGTAGCTCAACTGTGTTGCGTAATTCGTTGAAAATGGTGGTATTTTATCACGCGAACTGACATACAAATGTTAAGAAAAAACATTAAACTTGTTCAGAACTACGCCGAAATTGTCTATCGCATCAATCAACGACTGTCGATTCTAGTTAAGATTTTGAGTTTAAATTTCCTGCTTGAAATAATTGATAATACAATTTTGTCGGCAAATGTCTTTTGATTCTTATGATATATCAAAATGGAAGTTTGGATTTTTTTAGTAATACATTCACTCCGAAAGAAAGACTCGCTTGTTCTGTAATTTGAGTAACCTGGTAAAATTGTACCGTACATTGGCGGACGCAGATGTTTTTTAATGCAAGTGAGAATGGTGACTGTATCGCTTGGTGTTTTGCTATTTTTTATTAAACGCATGTGATCAATTGGTCATATAGAAATATAGATGTAATTTGCACACATTATATTGCATTGACCGAACGAAGACTTGTTTTGAACTCTTGGCCTTATGAAACATAAAACCGTGTTCATGCGTACATTTGAGCCTCTCTCTGTGAAAAGGGGGTTTAATGCATGTGCGTACAGTGTCGTTTCAGATTAGCCTGCACAGGCTAATGAAGGACGCCACTTTCCGCTTTATGGTATTTTTCGTTTACAGGATGTCTCTTCTTAGCGAAAATCTTGTTAAGTCGGAAAGTGTCGTTCTTGACCGCACAGGCTTATATGGGACGACACTTTACGCACATGCATTAAACCCCCTGTTCACAGAGTGAGGCTCATTTGTAAATTTTAATTATCAACTCTCAATCCATTTCATGAATCAGTTTATTTGAAAGCTTCCCACAATGGCGAGACATGAACGACTGCAATGAAACATGCAATCTAAATACAGCATCAATCGCAGCAACAGCAGCAGCAACAACAATGACCGCAAAATCACCAGAAGTAACTAACATTTATTTAAACTGGGAGCTTTGTTTAAATTGCAAAAGCTGCAATAGTAATAGAAACAATTCACATTTACATACAATGTTACTTTGTGTTGATCAAACCAATTCGCGTTTCAACAAGTAGTTAAGTAGAGCGGATCCAATGTCAGTTATGCAAAGTTGACGCCTCCTCATATGCGGAATGCAATCCATCAAGACCTCAGACCTTCTGCAATTGTGTTGCATCAGCTACTTTTGTTATCTGAATGGTGTGTTACCATACATTTTGATTTTCTTAAAGAAACCGAACAACCTTTAGGTACGCGGAAATATGCTGAGTTCTCTTTTGGCAACAGTAATATGTTTTCGAGTTTCTTTATGGTCATATTGTCTAATTTTGGAAGCGGCGCGTATATGTGGGCGAATTTGACGATCGTGTTTTATGGTTATATTCCAGGCGTCGTTATGACTTCGCCTCTGTCGTTTTATAACTTCCCAGACAAAAGTAATTATGGGCGCTGAATTAAGTGCTTTCAACACAAAAAAAATATATAATTTGAATACGTCTGAATTAGTGCGGAGAAAACAACCATAAGCGGTCCATAAATATTTAGACGAAGCGCCTTCGATGTCTCACTATCGTAAGCGATTAGGAAATATGAGGAACTTTGGACCAAAGTGAGCAATATATCGAAACTGCAGAGTGTTAGATACGTAAAAGTTCATGACTATTCATGTTTTAGTGGTTATTGAGCCTCCCTAGAGACAAACTTGCGCATACTTTGATACTATTTTCGTTGTCATATTAAATGATGTGAATGTATGTTTATGATCCGAAATAAAACTTCATTAATGTACATTCCTTTGTATGCGTTCGTTGGCATGGGGACCAACATATTCTTCCAAAATATTAAAGAAGTTGATTAAGCTTTAATTGTGTATCGAAGCCTATTATATGTAAAGTCCTTACACGGCGGGCTTGATAAACAATTATAAAATAAATTTCACGAAAAGAAGGACATTAAAGAAAAAACGTGCATTTGTGTCCATCGGTTTTACCAGAATTGAAACACGACGCCCATGTTCTCATGATGGTCATCGTCCGAATCATCAAGGCTGAAGGTCAGCGAAACTAAAGCTCAGGGGTCCGTCACGCACCGGCTCTCGTTGGGTCTACATTTTGCGCTGAAATGAATATTAGCATTACGATACTTAATTTGATGTATTTTCATTTTGAATTCGCTTATTTATCAACGAAGACAGCGTACTACACATATTCGAATTCAATAGAATAATATGATTATAAATGTATATGATAAATGGGAAAGGACTGTCAACTATTTGGAAATATTTTCGGTAGATCTATGACAATATGATAATATCAATAAACATGCATTTATTTCAGTTGAGTAATTATTAAACATAGTTGGTATGTTCTATATAATTTCCTTACGTTTATAAAAGCTATGTGCGTTAACGTTTGTTAAAGAGGAACGTTTTTTATTTTACATGTGCCTTATGTATTTTAAGGTCAAGCGAACTTTGGAGTAGCCTGTTTGTTACATCTGCTACGAAACAACAAACAAACTTTCGTGTTACCTTTTCGGAAGTTATTAGACCCGAAAGATGTTGATAAGAACCAGTAAATGAACCTTTACCTGTGACACATGTTTCTCCTTGTTTATGGACACTCTTTGCACACAATAGCTGAAAACCTAGAGAGTTCCCATTTCAAAATGAAGCCGATACATGTTGCGCTGGTCGACACTATGTCGATAAATGTTGAACATATTTTAAGATAAAATAATCCATATTCTTGGAATGTTTTTAAATCAAGGTACTGTGACCTAATATTATTAAGTGAAAATAACATGTATGCTAATTTAAAGTAACTCTATATGTTAATACACTTAGCAGCTAAGCTATATTCTTTTTGTAATGAACTAATAATGTTAAAATCTTGTTATTTATGGGTGTTTTTTTCAAATCGTTTATGTTGTTTCCATACAACTTGCTTGTAATTAAATTCTATGGGTCAAACACGTTTGATATAACGGCCTTGTTACGATTGATTTGACGACACACATTCAAACCAGAATAGCCACATGCACATGCATAACGTTACATGAATTGATTTAATTTATATCATAATAGCTGTGGAATCTTAATATAATGTGTTCAATAAGCATTGCTTAATTCTTGCAACTATGATTTGGTATATTAATAGTTCAAAAGATCTAATTAATTATACATAATATCACATCAAACCACTACGCTAAAGTATACTGACGTATGATTTTAAAACATTTTACTGTCTTTAAAAACAACACTGTTTATGAGTATAATTGTAGGAATGTTGTGCTGTGCAGTATATGATAGCTTTATGTCGTCCATGTCATTATTCGCTTTATTAGGGTAAATTGTATATACATGTGTTAACCTTATAACTTCAGTTTTCACATCCAAAGGTCAAACCATTTTTGTAACTGTTAAGTTAAGGACAATGGCTATATACTTAAGAGTCAGACATCAAATGATGATTGAAGATTTAAGAAACCACCGTGAACATATTGTTTCTTCATAACACAGTCTGAAATACCAGCCCCTTTTGCCTAATGTATAAAACAGTAATCCTAGAGGTGGGGATCGTCCGGTTGTGGTCATAAGCTGGTCACTGTCTGGAAACTTGCTTTTTGCATGTGAGTGATAATTAATGGGCATACGTTAATTGGATATGGGGCACTTCAAAGAACGCCACCATTCCGTGTATGATACTTCATGAAGATATTTTTTCTCTATTAGCAAACTTTTGCGCATGTATGGAAACATGATGGAAATGGCCACAAGACATATTTATTGTGTTACATCTTTTTATTTTGGAAAGATGTATGCATTTCGGTAAATTGATTGTTGCCTGTTTTAAAAATATTGTTATTCTATGTCCACGTGTTTCACATGTGGATAAACATACACGCATTAAATAGTCCATGGGACAGAACACGTATTAGTTTTTCTGCTACAAACATTTTTAATTATGTTCATAATAAAGTGAATCACTTGAATATTGAACCTGAAGTTTAAGTAATACAACATTTTTAAGAAGACCTTTGCAAAATAAATATTAAATGCACATGTTAACTCCAAGAAAAAAATGAACCTGGAAATAAAATATAGTTACATCGCCATACATGATGTACTCATATGCAAACAGGAAACACCACATCTTCATCCAATTTAAATCTGTACAGCCTACATGTCAGCCATGTGCTTTCAACTGCAAGGTTGATCCAAGTTCAGATCAAAGACCTTCCCGATGCAGAAATGTCCGGTGAAGCGTTGTTTCGGATAACTCACGCTTAAGTTGTAGCACATGCTCCTAGTCGTCGTGTTTGGAAATTTGTTGCGGCCGCGTAGGTAAACCATTGAATTGTTATACGTTTTATCAGTGCTCCTGCTATAACGAAGTACAAAATTGAAGGTTTGGTAATATCTATAAGTATATATTTAATTTAGATTTGGGTGTAAAACGTCCTTGACACGCACTCTGAAAAAGCATACTGGCAACTTGTTTCTTACGCAAGAACCATCATACGTATTGTGCAGCTCTATTAAATGACTGTTACAATATTTATATATGAGCAATAATTTGTTATTAAAGTTTACCCCCATGCATAGTTTGGTCTAATAAATAAACGGTAGAATGACTCTTTTATTGATTTTATAATAGCAAATTATAAAGAACAATATATTTTTCGAAAGTGAAGATTAAGTTAATAATTACAATTAAAATTGTGACGGAACTGAACTGACGTTGTTTTGAATTGTGCGGTGCATGGGTGAATAACAACAAAAGCAGTTTTACAATGATGACATTTAATTCTCATGCTGACTTCTGGAACATATTATAGAACCAATCGGTGTGTCCGCATGGCAGCAAGTGCAAAGTGAATCACAGCAAGACGCTATTGAAAGCCAAACGTTGCGGGAGTTATAATAATAATGTTTTAACGTCATTAAAACGTGAGCGATGCAATGCTTTTATAATCTTCAGAGCGCCAATTAGTCTGCACTAGTGGGAGAAGGAATTGTTGATAACAAAGTTGCATCTATAAAAATAACAAGAAGTCCCATGTACATTGTTCAATCACAATGAGAAGGGGATCAATAATTGGTGTCAAAGCTACTCCCAATCGTTGTCTTAATCAAATCAACGCAGCACACAATTAACCCAATCATATTTAATGAAATACTAAACATATCAATTGCATGCCGAGGATGGTGCGGGTAAAAGAGTCTTTGATTGTAGCTTCTGGAGAGAAATCGATAAGGTTCTTCAACGATAATGAAATTGTGCTTCACTTTTAGTTGTCCGTCTACCAGTTATTAAGTTATTAACTATATTTAATTTGTTAAGTCCTTAAATTAAACCAATATTTGGAATTTTATTTTCCATCATAGAAAGTTTACAATAAGCCAGTAATACACAATAAAATTAAAATAATCAAATATGATTTATTTCAGACTTGAAATTGGTGGCAGAGCAAAAAATATTAACAAGCATTTTACTTAATACAGTAATCTGTAAAAATAAAGTTTCCTGATGAAAATTTCAATCTTTCATTCGTTGGTTATCATTTAAATACTATAGGTAATACCACAACGTATGAGCATATAAACACATTTTTCATTCAATAAAGAAGAAAAAACAAAATTAATGGGAGTGCATTAAAATCCAAATCCATGTACGAAACCTCCTGCAATGGAATGGAAGATATTCCCTAATCATCGATCGTTTTGTCCGGGCCATCTGGACTAATCTATGACATACAAATGGATCAACATGCCGGACAATGTATACACAGCTCAATTATGGAATACTATAGTTGTTCAGAGCGAGAACCAATCATTGCTCTGAGTAATTTATGGAGTTCAAGAATGAAAAGATTGTCAAAACTCACTCAAATCCGTCACGGGGTCAATTTTGTGTTGTCATATTAGGAAACATTCGAACAAAATCACAGAAGCACTTGTCACGTTCGACATGATCGGCAAATAACGCGGACAAGAGCAGAAACCGATCTTTTCGTCTGCCAGAAAAAAAAACTTAATCTAAAACTGTCTGGAAATCGTTCCCGTTAGTTTGAGCAATTTACTTAAAACGGTAATATTTATGATTTTGCTTCGTTCATGTCAATAGTTGCAAGAATATTCTGCGCTCATAGTACAAACTACCAATAACAGAAGATAACTTTCACGATGAAAGAAATATGGTTATCGTATCTGACTTCCGTTTCGCACAATGTACACTTATGACTTTTCATATTTTATTCGTTTATCTGGAAATTAGCAAAAAACTACGTCTTATAGATTTATTTAAAAAGTGTAGCTTAATAAATAATTTGATTGTTTATCACTCGCATAAGACATTTCAATACAATAATGATTAGGGCGTGCATTCATGTTATTAAATTAGTTTCAAATATAATTTCAAGTATTAATATATAACTTAAAAATATAATTATACAAAATAAAATGTCAAAGTCATGTCAAAGTCATCGTCGGTTTTCATAACTACATATCATTAATAATAGAACAGTGTACTGAAAATCAAGTAAAACCACTACGTGATAAATGTGGTACACCAATAGATATATAGGTATAGGTATCATCAAAAACAGAACACCATAACTATCGGGGCCTCTGTTTTAACACATGTATAGTTTGTTGGTTCATTAATTTAACAAAACGGAATGCTGGGACTTTGATAATCATTCACTTATGGCAATACATTATACTTAATCTTTTTATGATTCTCATGTGACAAGCTTATAAACGTCGCCATCAGTCTTCTTTAGTTCACCTTTAAGCTAATTTCATGAATACGAGATGATGGCACTTCAAGTACCTATTAGGTGATTCAAACTTCAACCCTTAATCCGTTTTCGGTCGTTGGACATCGCTTTTCTTTTAAGTAATAACAGAAACCCAGGCGTGGTTGGCCCATACCTTTTCAAGTATTAAATTCGTTAAGTATATCATTGTAAATCTTAACCATTAGTGAAAGTGTTTGCCCAGCATTACTCGTATGTCGATTTGTGAATTGCGATTCGCTTAATATTGTCACAACATGCTTCCAGCGACCAGGGGGTCATAAGGAGCCAATCATAATATTTTCTTAAGGGCTGAACAAGCTTGTCTATCTTACGATCGCATGTCAATAGGTTGGTTTATATTGCGTATTATTTCAGCTTAAATATCCCTTTTTATTAAAGTAGATTATTTAAAAGCGGCATACTCATCCAGAACCAACATAGCCCAAATTGCAAATATAATGTTCATACCTTGCGCTTGTTGCGTGCATACCATTTAATTATTTTTGTATTAATAATAATAATGCCAGTTTAACAATAAAAAACAACTTACCTCATATTAGTTGGAACACCCAGGGACATACTTTATATATTTCCGACATCTTAGCCTAATGATATCAATAGAAAAATGAGATCCGTCCATTAACCTGTTTATGCAATTGAATAGGCATATGTAAGGAGTGAGCGCTATGCTCTCGATAAGTATATCTACAGGAAATAATTGTATGTATAATTAATCTGATCTCATGTCTTCACATTATTGATTGGATTTTGGTTTTTAAATGAAACACTATTTTCGTTTAAGCATATTCCATTATTGTTACATCGTTAATTGTGTTTTACTTATACACGATGAGTATTTACTCCAGTGAAGTATTTTTTAATGGTATTAATTAAAGTTGCTCTTATCCTTTTCAGCATTTAAAAAACAATTCTTTTACAGAATTACCGAGAACATTTGGGTGACCGATATCACACTCTCATTTGCTAAATAAAACAGACCTTTCTTCTAAAAGCATATCAAATTAATCACTACTACGTGTGTATCAGATTTGCGTATTCGTCTCCTAAATCTCTTTTGTTACCCACAATCTTGCCATTTTTCAAAACTGTACCTTATTAATCTGGTAGAAAGATAATCGTGCATATGACATTAGCTGAGTATGTCTTTATGTTAACATTTTATAGATCGGACCGCTTAAACAGAACACATTTAACAAAATTGCTCACCCGAGTGAGAGCAACTGATTCCGCGTTTTCTTGACACAGGGACCTGTAAGAAAAATACTTTATGCACACTTAATTGTAATTATGTTTTATTAAACTATGAAAAGAAACTAGCCAAGGAATCTGAACCAGCAAAAGAGCTTAATTTCAAAGGAATATGGAAATTTAAACTAGAATTGTCAGTTTTCAGCGTTACACACCTTTGTGCAAGTAATGTCGCAAAATTAGAACTTCGACGGTATCAATCAAAGTTAAACTTTGCACAAATCTCAACTAAATTTTAATTTAATCAAGAACCTGTGGTCTGATTTTCGGGTGCTGCTACCAGTCCATTTGGACAAATTCTCTTGTAACTCATTTAACTAGCAAAGCTAGTAGAAATTAAATAAAGTCATTTGTTACTACTACCACAGTTTTATTTATATTATATACACACTTTATTTCTGCATTTCCAACAAAAGTCAAACATTTGACATTTAGTTTATATACATCTCTTATTTCAATTAATTCCAAGAACCCCCTTTTTTAATATAACATCAGGTTTATATACTAAACCCCATACCTGAACCCTCAGGATAACCTGATGAACAGTTAGGTCATGTACCTGAAACCTCAGGTTAACCTGATGAACAGTTATGTCATGATTCTTAAACTTCAGGTTAACCTGACAGTCTACTTTATCATGGACCTGACCATTCAATACACATTAGTGTCAGATCCCCATCGATAAGCTAAAATCCAGAACTGACCTGATAATGAGAGTTTAAATTATAGTGTACCTGAACACAATTTACATAATGCATTTTAATCTACCTGAAGGAACTATTTCCTCAGAGTAATTGACATAATACATTGTAATCCACTTGACGAAACTATTTCCTTGGATACCCGCACATGTTTGATGTAGTAAAATATTGCTACCAGTATAGACTCCAAACTAATTAACAATACCTCAAAAAGTGCAGATAATCATTATTGCTATAACAACATTTAAGATGCAAAATAGTAAAAGAATCACTAATAAGGTAGCAAATGTATGATTTTTAAAAACTGCAACACTAAGGATTGTTGAGCTTTAAGGAATGAAACGTTTCTCTTAATTAAATGAAAAGCTAGTAGTTTATTGCCAATTGTATGATTTTCTACAAGATAAAAGTCTTAACTGGTTTTATACAGTTTTTTTCGGTGTATTTATTGATTTTGGAAGCGAATTGTTCGCTTATTTTTAGATCATGGTGTCGTGTAGGTTATTTGACAGTTGTATCCCTTGTATATATGTATAGGATGTAGATTTTTTTTCTTAAAGGTGATTCTTGAGTCACGATCCCATCACCAGCGTGCAATGATATATAGATGACAGCGACATAGACAGTCGATTAACGTTTTCTGGTTTTCAAGCTGCCCTGGTTATCTTCTTAATGAAACTACAGTGGGTGGTATACAAAACGTCACGGCAATCACTTGTGATGGATTTTCAAAGTTTTAAGGTGTACACTGATTTAAGTACTGCATTGAGTGATATTGCTTAATTATCATTTCATTCTTCCGATTAATATTTGTTCAACGTGTGTAGCATACGACGAGTTTAACAAGGCAACTATACAATATATAGCACCAGATGATCTTGATACATGGTGTTCACACCGGGCCATACTGACCTCTGTAGTTAACCGCAAATAATTGTTGGTACTTGGAAGAACGATCCTCAATTTCCGACATTATCATGTGAATCGGTTGGAAGCATTGCACCAGTGTAACACACTTCTATTATTATGCCAATACCACTAACACCTTTATGTATACAATCCTCATCCATTGTTGTTACAAAGGTAAGATTGACGGATAAGTTGATGGTATAGTTGAATATTAAAAATTGGCGACGCGTTTGCGGTGGCACTAATGTAGTGACGTCAAGGTATATGTAAAGAATGGACATTGGTATTGTTTACGTGATTTATTGTGTAGATTTATTGTGTGCATTGGCGATGCGTTATGAGGCTAAGTATAGAGGTGTAGTGAGGTCACGGTCTATGTATCGAATTTCTTGTTTAGTTAGCGTATGCGACGTAATAAAGATTAGCCTTAACTCAAACAACTAATGCACATCCACTAAACTTCCATTGAAATCTTAACTTCCAATAAATGGGGTTCGCCGGATAGCCCACTGCCTTCAATTTCAGTTGCTACCACACTTGCATCAGAAAGCAACTTTGTCATGTCCCAAATTAACAAATTATGGACAATTTGTTGAATAAACAAGACGTAATGATATGGCATTAAACACTATAACGCCTATCTCAATTTCCCTTATTCATCCGACTCTGTTTTGTAAAAAGCCAGCATGCATAAATTGTTTTATCTCAACATAATCATGTAAATAGCTTTAACCTTTCATTGCCTACCTTGAGTGTGTAGGGGTGGGCATAATATCGCACGCGTACTTCGAAGCAGATGGATTTATATCTAAGGGTAATTAGCGCGCACTTGTTCCCGTCAGGCGCGCCTGATCGTGTCGAAGCTCTCGAAAGCTTTTGATAACCGCGAAGTGGTTGGTGCTTGTGTTCTTGGTGTTCGTGGGCTATGGGAAGCGAAAGGCCAAACTCGTTTTGTCACTGCATTTTTCAATAGGGGCTAATTGGGTATTGTTTAGACCCGAAAGTTGTTGCGCTTGTGACATTTCCTCCGTTTGATTAATGTATGCGGGACATGGAAACCTGGCGACAAAGCTAGTATATATGACCATTCATCGATATGTGGTTATTATTAAGATGAAGGTGTTAATAAAACATAGATGAGGTCATACAAAACCAACACTTAACATATGATAGCACAACAGAGGATCAAGTGGATAAGTAAGGTTTGTTTAATTTATAATAATCTGTTCAGAGCTGGTAAAAGTATTTGAGTTTGGATCTTTATTTTCTCGTAATGGGTTTGTTATACAATTATTTTAAGTACATGTAGTAATTAAACTATGC
The DNA here is from genome assembly GCA_007657795.1 of Dreissena rostriformis. NCBI lineage: Eukaryota > Metazoa > Mollusca > Bivalvia > Myida > Dreissenidae > Dreissena > Dreissena rostriformis. The sequence continues at coordinate 51,842 of VMBQ01004383.1, read as the reverse complement.
AGTTACCACGTCTATCTGTGCGTTACATGTACATCAGGAAGAGATAATTAATTCGAGGGATTGTTTTACTTATTGTCTTCGAACTAATAAAACTACCAAACCACATTGTTGGGCAATTAACTCGATTGAACATTATTTCCATTTCATAGGTTTATTGAGTCTGGTCATTGTTTTGCCATAAAAGAAGAAGCAACCATTTAAGCAATGGAACTTCTTTTTAAATGGACAGTTTCGTAAAATGTAATTTTCATATTATATCATCAAAACGTTACATTATCTAACTTGCCTCTTTTCATGTTATTGATTCTAGAAAAACAACTTTAGAATAGCGAAATGTGTCATATTCTTTACTTATATAAATTGGCATGATATAACTATTTTACCCAAGGAGTTTTAGCATGTTTTATAATATGTCATAGTCGTATAAGTAACGCAAATTCAACCACTTTTAACCTATATCAGCAAACTCTCAAATTTAAGTTGCAACAACCAATACCGGACTGCACATGTGTGGTGTTAATGAATGCTTGCAAAAACTCGTGACCCTTTCACCTGTAGCTTTGGGGAGAACATGAGCCTCGCTCTGGAAAACCCGAGGTTAATGCACATGCGTAAAGTGTCTTCCCAGATAAGCCTGTACAGTCCACACAGGCTAACCCGTGACGACACTTTCCGAGTTTCATTTCGAGGAGACTTTATTAACGAAAAATCCCATACAAATGGGAAGTATAGTCCCTGGTTAGTCTGTGCAGACTACACAGGTCAATCTGGGGCGACACTTTACGCAAATGAATTAAGCTCGGTTTTTACAGAGCGAGACTCAAAGGATAAAACAACGGGTATAGGCGAATCCGATATTTAGAAATTGGCTATTGTATGTGTGTCATCTACTGCGCGATAACTGCCGTGATGTATTGCAGAAACATTTATAAATGTAGATAAGTAAGTCGTCTCGTCCTATATCATAATCGGTATACATATTAAGGCCAAAATGGTCCGATTGTTTTCAATGTAGACATTCTGTTAATTCCAAAAAGTAACATATCTTTTATGACAAGATCATTTAGATATGAATGGAATTGTAGCAGCAATATTTGTTAGGGTCGACAGTATCTTTTCATTAACAAAATAGTAATTATACTATTACCACCGGTATTGCCATCATCATTGTCATCATAACCAGGGTCACTCTCATAACAAGAAGACGAAATACAAGAAGAAGCCGAACACGTTCTTATAGAAGCAGTGGCAGAAGCAACAATAACACTAATCAGCAACAGCAAAAGCAGCTACCATGAGATAAATATTTATCGCTGACTAGATTCATAACATTTAATATTAGTTCAGTCCCCCCCCCAACACACACACACACACACATTGAAACTCCCCAAGCCGAAATGCAGACTGCATTCGCTCGATTTTGCTCTATCAGCTCCGCTGCCATATCACTTTCACGTGCACTTGTAGCAAAGGTGTTGAGAGACGAAGCAGCGATACATCGTTCCGCAGTCAAAACACGGACATGATGATGTTTCAGAAACACCTTAATTGACAACATGCACATCGTGGGAAAGTGATTCGTGCTGGAAGACAATATTATATCCTCCGCTATGCCCAGCTATATGTAGAACGTTTAAAATGCTTTAAAATACGAGAAAATATGTTGTATATGTAGTCTTAAAGAATAACATATTTTCACTGAAGAAATAATGTACAGAATAATGTAATAATTGTTGCATTTATTAAACTACGTTTGACACTATATGGTCACTATGTATTTACATTTTACCTCATGCATGTGCGATTCTCACGAAAACATGTTTACTCCCTTTTTGTACATTGATCTTTCTTCGAAATGATGTATGTTTTATATCTACTGCAAACGCATGCTGTTAATGTGTATTTATGTTAATGACGATGGGCTGTATATGCTTAAGTCAAAATAACATATTCTGTTCTGTTCTGTTTTTTGTGGATACCTTGATTTTTTAAGATGCTGAAGACCGTTTCATAGACAACATCCTCATCGTGGACAATGGATTCATTAAGACTCTATAGAGATAGGTAAACCCTACATTATGCATTTTCGATCATGTTATTATACAGTACACAAAAGCGTTCTTAACAATTGAATTAAGATAACATGTTATAAAGATTTCGGAAACGCAATATCACTAACCACCAATACAACCGACTCAGGAACCCCTCTTTTCTGCAGAAAGTTATTATCAGTAGTCATACATATGGACGCGTTTCGTTGAATTGCGAATATTGATGTTTTCTTACAATATTTCAAACATTATAGCGTTTAATATTATGACCACCATGAAATAACCACGCCCCGGTGTCGATTTGGAACCTTGTTTATTGTCCGGAATGCTCGTTAAATTCTGCGGGGCGTTTTATGGGCCGTTTTGAGCATACGTTTTCATCAAAACCCTGTTTCTACTGTCATTTCAGCCTATTCTCCATGGGAACACCATCATCAAAGAGCGCGAAAACAAGTTTTATGGGCAATTTTATAAGATGAATATACGAGGCGATGTAATTTAGTTGCTATTCAATATTAAATATGCACACATCGTGTGCAGCAAAACATTCTCAATGTCTTCATAAAAGAACTTGTGTTGGTACAAACACGTTAAGCAACGATGACTTAGTTGTGCTGATCTGAATACATTATTTATGTTCTTCGATATGAAGTTTGTGACTTTCTTTTAAATTATGTATGTGTTCGATCTTCCGTGCATTCATTTGTTCAGCGTGACCTGGAAGAATGATCGGATTATGAATTATCAATTGAGCTGCGTTTTGTGAAAAGGGGTTTTAAATAATGCATGTGCGTAAAGTATCGTCGAGATAAGCCTGTGCAGTCCGCACAGACTAATCAGGGAGGACACTTCCCTCTTTTATTGTATTTTTCGTTTAAAGGAAGACTCTTTACGCACTTGCACTAGACACCATTTTTACAGAGCGAAGCTCAATTACAAAACGTACTGATTCATTTAGCAGAATCGTTTAAACTGACTCACGGTTTATGTACTTCCTGATAAAAGTACGAGTAACTTAATGTTAATAATGTTTTAGCCGGAAATGTATGGTAGTAGACACCTTTCCAAGTTGATAAAATGTAATATTTATATGGACGTAATATATATTATTATAAAAGTGATCTTATTATAAGTAAAACTAATATATTAAACGTTAAAGGTTTTGTGTTTCAAGGAACGAGACCATTCCATTGCCCTCGAAGTACAAGTTAACGACACATTTCATCGCAAGTTAGCACTGTGCGTCAAACATAGATTTATAAATTTATAAGACAATAATGTTCGTTCCGTAGATATTGGACGGAACCAGTGTAATCGACACGTTAGAAATTGTTGTTATTTTGCTCGAATTGATGGACCCGAATTATTTCCGAAAAAAAAACGTACAAATGCTAGGGTATGATTACAATATACGACTGTTTTTAGACATGTTTCCGGTCCAATTATTACCTCGTAAGGATATGAGACGAAATAACATTAGCCCTATTGTCTCTCTGCATCTCAATTTTTTGTATCTATCCATCGACGAATGGGTGTACTTCTGATGACAAAACACGTTGAAAATACGTTTGTTAAATTGTAATGGGCCGATTAAACTATATCGTTAACTCAGATGCCTTAGGAATAAGAGCAACACAATTCGTTCATCGGCTTTTCCGAGTTTGTTGTTTCGAATTCCAGTTGACTGATTCCGTAACAAGACCGGAAATATTTACTAAGGATATACCAATTATTATTTTTTTGCGGTTAAAGTCTATAAATCATGTTATCCTCATTAGCAAATGATTGGAAAACAGTTTTAGCTCCTTTTGAGTTCTAAGTGATTTATTTCGTTTGAAATAGACATTAATATTTCCAGGCGATATTATATTATACATCTCATTTCCATATAACAAGTTTCACATCTCGTAAAAAGGAAGCAAAGTCGTAAGGCTCATGCAGTTGCGTTCCATATGAAACTTTTCACACAATCTTCCACTACGTCTGAATTCTATAATTGATGGACGACTCTCCTTGGAATATTTGCAACCACAAATAACACGATAACACAACATGGCAGTTTCTTTTCAAATAAAGGATGATGTTTCCTATTTTATATAAACCATACAGATGTCAACTGCCGGGTCGTTATTCGCGGGTGCATTCACTTTGGGCGATTGATATTTCATATAACTATACAAAGCAACGCACAGTCGCGTGCACATATGCCCGATTCACGAGCCCCGATAGACAGTCTAGACACAGAGAAGCTACAATGTTAAATAAATACATCGTAACTATCGAGCTGGATATACGTAAAACAATATAAACTATTACTAGAAAACAATGAACATCGAACCAGATTGTTAATTAAGAATGCTATAATATCACACCAATGAGTATATCTACAGTCTACATTCGACGAGTTATGAAAAATAAAACCCATACTCTGAACAAGGTCCACTGATTAAAAGTACATGTCTAGATTTGTATTGCATTTAATCAGAGCAGTTGTCGATATTGGAAACGCCAGTCTCGATGCTGGTTAATTTTGTATCGATCACAATCTTTTGAACGCGTTATTAAAGCGAAATAAAACCCCGATTTTGGTAAATTTCTCTTTTTAATTAAGATACAATTTCACTTGTTAGTTGTAGGCCAGATACCAAATCTCCCATTCCGACAAATGCCGTGCCGTTTGTAGATTTAATGTATAAATACATGACTGAATCTGTGTTTATTAACTTTATTTCATTTAGAAATACTAGTAATGTTCCACAATTTAGCATTGACCGTTTGGTCAACTGTGATAATCTGTAGACACTTTAAACGATATGCTATTCAGCGATTTGGTACACTCTTGGTATCTTTACAATTATTACAACTTTTTAAAGTTTATTTCTGATTAGTAGCTACTTGACTCCGGGAGTTGTTTCGTCTCTCTATTCGCCCGTATTCATCGCACCTGTCACGTCGTGGCATTCAAAGTCGTAATTGGTTTTAATGTGGATTGAACCATTGCAATAATGACGTTTTCACGCGTATTTATCCCGCGCGCCTGAAGATGCTCACGAACACATCGAAAGTAATGTACCATGGACAATAACACGATTTCTTTAAATTAGATTACTGAATTTTAACAAGAGAATATCATTTTGCAGAGTAGCTCAACTGTGTTTTGTAATGCGTTGAAAATGTTGGTATTTTATCGCTCGAACTGACACACAGAGTTAAGAAAATACATTAAACTTGTTTAGAAATGTGCCAAAATTGTCTATTGCATCAATCAACGACTGTCTATTCTAGTTAAGATTTTGGGTTTAAATTTCCTGTTTGAAATAAGAGATAATAAAATTTCGTCGGTAGAGGACTTTTGATTCTGAAGATATATCGAAATGGAAGTTCGGATTGTTTTGTAATACATTCATTCCGAGAGAAAGACTTGCTTGTTCTGTAATTTGAGACCTAGTAAAAGAAAATCATTGGCGGACGCAGATGTTTTGTAATGCAAGTGGGACTGGTGACTGTATCGCTTGGTGTTTTTATATTTTCTATTATCTATAAGTGCCTAACACTGCTTAAATAATATTATGGTGTACATCGAATTGCTTTTGTATTCCATTCAGCAAGTAAATACGCAATACAATGACCAAGTGTCTTTTATGTTTAATTCCTTTCTTTGGACTTAAAGCAGTCATCACCGTCAAGGAATTTCAATTATACGAGTAGCAATTAGTTGCTTTAATGGCCGGTGTGTGTTAATGCAATTTAATCTAATGTCATTTAGATTTAATTAAGTCCGTTTAAAACACAAGTGGCGGGGATTGAGCCGTAGACTTACCCGTAATAACAAAGAGTTGGCCTTCATAATAGATAGCATTTTTGTATTCAATTATCGACACAATCTGATAATCTAGAACTTATAATTATCGATGTTCGATTTTTAAGTGTATTTTTAGTTAACAAAACATTGACAATCACATTGCCGAAGTAGGTTTCAAATTCACAAGATTATCTGTAGAACGGCGTTATGCGGTTTACTTCAATTTTAACTGGAAATTGCAACATTTGTTTGCGATTTTACAAAAATATCAAATTGCAAAAGTGAAATGCGTGCTTATCACCGTGTTCAACGAATCTACAGTTTCAATATAAACGAATCTACAGTTTCAATATAAACTTATTTATCGATATCTGTATGCATATTATGACAACACAATAATAACTTATTTTATTTATTTTTATCACAAATCGATACACTTATGCCTTGAACAAGGCTGTTTAACCCGCAAAGCTTTGTTCGGGAATATAAGAATATGTTTAACTTCCGAAGATAAGACCTTATTAAGAACCGATTAAAAGTAATATGCACACATTATATTTCAATCACCGAAGGAGGATAAGTTTCGAACTCTTGGCCTACTGAAACGTAACACCGTGTACATGCAAATTTTAATTCTCAACTATCAATCCATTTAATGGATCAGTTTTTTGAAAGCCTCCCAAAATGGCAAGAAACCAACGGCTACAATAAAACATGAAATCTAAATACAACACCAATCGCAACAACAGCATCAGCAACAACAATGACGCAAAATCACCAGCAGTCTCTAAACTGTTATTTGAAATTGGGAGCTTTCTTTTAATTGCATGAGCTGCAATCGTTATAGACATCTGATAGAAACCATTCACATTTACGTAACATTGTGCGTAGTGTTTATCAAACCAACTCGCGTTTCAACAAGTTGTAATGAAAAGCGGATCCTAGGTCAGTTATGAAAAGTTGACGCCTCCTCATATGTGGAATGCAATCCAGCAAGGCCTCAGACCTTCTTAAATTGTGTTGCATCAGCTACTTTTTGATCTGAATTGTGTGTAACAATACATTTTTTTTAAAGGAACCGAACTGCCTTAATGCACACGGAACTATGCGGAGCTCTCTTTTGGAAACAGTAATATGTTATCGAGTTTCTTTATGTTCCTATTGTCTTATGTTGGAAGCGGCGCGTATATGTCTGCGGCGAATTTGACGATCGTGTTTTATGGTTTTATTCCAGGCATCGTTGTGACTTCGCCTCTGTATTTTTATAACTTCACAGACATACGTAATTATGGGCACTGAATTAAGTGCTTTCAACAACAATAGAGATAATTTCAATACGTCTGAATTAGTGCGGAGTAAACAACCATAAGCGAAGCGCCTTCGAGGTCTCACTATCGTAAGCTATGAGCGAGTTATGAGGAACTTTGGACCAAAGTGAGCAATATATCGACACTGCAATGTTTTAGATACGTCAAAATTAATGAGTATTCATGTTGTGTTGATTATTAAGCCTCCCTAGAGACAAACTTGCGCAAAACTTTTAAACTATCACCGTTGTCATATTAAATGATGTAAATGTATAGTTATGATCCGCAATAAGACTACAATGATGTACATTCATTTGTATGCGTTTGTTGTTACGGAGACCAAAATAGTCTACCACAATAGTATTCAAGTTGATTAAGCTTTCATTGATTGTCTATCGAAGCCTATTATATGTAAAGTGCCTACAAGGCCGTTTGATTGCAAATAATAACACACATTATACGAACAGAAGGGAAATTTAGACAACACGCGCATTTGTATCAATCGGTTTAACCAGAATTAAAACACGACGCCCGTGTTCTCATGCTGGTCATCGTCCGAATCATCAAAGTTAAAACGTTGCGGTTTATAGTCTGCTTCGATATGCATCTTCAGCCGACTTCGACATTAACCCCCCGATCACTGAGATTTAAGTCGTCCGTTTTACATATGGCGCACCAGGCAGCAACGGCACATTGACTTATTTCCCTAACAGGTACCCATTTATACACCTGGGTGGAGAGGAGCAAGCGTGGGATTAAGTTTTTGCTCAGAAAAATCCAATGCCCCGAGTAGGATTCGAACCAGGGACCTCTCGATCCATAGACCAGCATCCTACCATTAGTCCACTGTCCCCACAATCATCAAGGCTGAAGGTCAGCAAAACTAAAGCCCATGGGTCCGTCACGCATCGGCTCTCGTTGGGTCTACTTTTTGCGCTGAAAGGAATATCAGCAATACGATACTTAATTTGATGTCTTTTTGTTTTAAATTCGCATATTTATCAACGAAGACACGTACTAAACATATTCTAATTCAATAGAATAATATGATTATTCACGTATATGATAACTGGGAGAGGACTGCCAACTATTTGAAAATATTTTCGGTGGTCTATGACAATATGATTATATCAATAAACATGCATTTATTTCAGTTGAGTAATTATTAAACATAGTTGGTATGTTCACTATAATTAACTTACGTTTATAAACGCTATGTGCGTTAACGTTTGTTAAAGAGGAACGTTTTGTATTTTACATTGCCTTACATATTTTTAGGTCAAGCGAACTTTGGGGTAGCCTGTTTGTTTCCTCTGGTTCGAAACAACAAACAAACTTTCGTGTTACATTTTCAGAAGTTATTAGACCCGAAAGTTGTTGATAAGAACAAGTAAATGAACATTTACTTGTGACACATGTTGCTCTTTGTTTATGGACACTTCTTTGCACACAATAGCTAAAAACCTTGAGAGTTCCCATTTCAAAATGAAGCCGATACATGATGCGCTGGTCGACACTATGTTGATAAATGTTGAACGTATTTAAAGCTAAAATAATCCATATTTTTGGAATGGTTTTTAATCAAGGTACTGTGACCTAATATATTTAAGTGAAAATAAACATGTATGCTAATGTAAAGAAATTCTAAATGTTCCTACACTTAGCAGCTAAGCTATATTCTTTTTGTAATGAACTAATAATGTTAAAATCTTGTTATTTATTGGTGATTTTTTTGAAATCGTTTATGTAGCTTCCATACAATTTGCTTGTAAATTAATTCAATGGGTCAAACACGTTTGATATAAGGGCCTTGTTAAGATTGATTTGACGACACCCATTCAAACCAGAATAACCACATACACATGCATAACGTTACACGAATTGATTTAATTTATATCATAATAGCCGCAGAATATGATTATAATGTGTTCAATAAGCATCGCTTAATTCTTGCAACTATGATTTGGTATATTAATAGTTCAAAAGATCTAATTAATTATACATAATATCACATCAAACCACTACGCTACTGTATCATGACAAGATATCATAAAAGTTTGTACTGTCTTTACAAAACAACACTGTTTATGAGTATAATTGTTGGAGTCTTGCGCTGTGCAATTAATTATAGCTTTATTATCGTCCAGTCATTTTTCGCTTTATTAGTGCAAATTGTATATACATGTGGTTACCTTATAACTTCAGTTTTCACGTCCATAGCTCAACCCAATTTATTAACTGTTAAGTAAAGGACAATGGCTTTATCCTTAGGATTCAGACATTAAATGATGATTTAACATTTAAGAAACCACCGTGAACATATTGTTTCATCATTACACCGTCTGAAATTCAAGACACTTTTGCCTTAATGTATAAAACAGTAATCCTATCGGTGGGGATTGTCCGGTTGTGGTCTCAAACTGGTCACTGTATGGAGAATTGCTTTTTTGCATGTGAGTGATAATTAATGGGCATACGTTAATTGAATATGGGGCATTTCAAAGAAAGCCGCCATTCCGTTTATGATACTTCATGAAAATACTTTTTCTCTATTAGCACACTTTTGCGCATGTATGGAAACATGATGGAAATGGCCACAAGAAATATTTATTGTGAGACATCTTTTTTATTTTGGAAAGATTTATGCATTTCGGTAAATTGATTGTTGCTTGTTTTAAAATATTTTTATTACATTTCCACGTGTTTCACATGTGGATAAATGTACACGCATTACATAGTCCATGGGACAGAAAACGTATTAGTTCTTCTGCTACAAATATTTTTAATTATGTTCATATTAAAGTGAATCACTTGAATATTGAACCTGAAGTTTAAATAATACAACATTTTTAAGAAGACCTTTGCAAAATAAATATTAAATGCACATGTTAACTCCAAGAAAAAAATGAACCTGGAAATAAAATATAGTAACATCGCCATACATGATGTACTCATATGCAAACAGGAAACACCACATCTTCATCCAATTTAAATCTGTATAGCCTACATGTCAGACATGTGCTATCAACTGCATGATTGATCCAAGTTCAGATCAAACACCTTCCCGATGCAGAAATGTCCGGTGAAGCGCTGTGTCGGATAACTCACGCTAAAGTTGTTACACATGCTCCTAGACTTCGTGTTTGGAAATTTGTTGCGGCCGCGTAGGTAAATCATTGAATTGTTATACGTTTTATCAGTGCTCCTGCTATAACGAAGTACAAAATAGAAGGTTTGGTAATATCTATAACTATATATTTAATATATAATTGAGTGTTAAACGTCCGTGACACGCACTCTGAATAAGCATACTGACAACTTGTTTCTTACGCATCAACCATCATACGTATTGTGCAGCGCTATTAAATGACTGTTTCAATATTTATATAGGAGCAATAAGTTGTAATTAATATTTACTTCCAAGCATAGTTGTGTGTTCTAAAAAAACGGTCATATGACTCTTATATTGATTTTATAATAGCAAATTATAAAGAACAATTCATTTTTTGAAAGTGAAGATAAAGTTAATAACTACAATCAAAATTGTGACGGTACTGAATTGCCATTGTTTTGAATTGTGCGGTGCATGGATGCATAACAACTTAGGCAATACTACAATGATTACCATCGAATTCTCATGCTGAATTCTGGAGCATATTACTTAGAACCAATCGGTGTTTCCGCATGACAGCAAGTGTAAAGTGAATTGCAGCAATACGCTATTGAAAGCCAAACGTTGCATGAGTTATAATAATAGTGTTGTAACGTCATTAATGCGTGAGCGATGCAATGTTCTTAAAATGCTAAGAACGCCTATTATTATTTCATTCGTAAAACAATAAAACAAAGTATCAATCATTATCTGCACTATTGGGAGGGGGCTGTTGATAACGAAGTCGCTACAATGAAAGTAACAACAAAACATCCCATGTTCATTGTTCAAGCACAACGAGAAGAGGAGCAACAATTGGTGCCAAAGCTGATCCCAATCGTTGTCGTAATCAAATCAACGGAGCCCACAATTACCCCAATAATATTTTATGAAATATTAAACAGGTCGATTGGATGCATAGGCTAGTGCTGGAGAAAACGCCTTTGGTTGTAGCGCCTTGGAGGGGAATCTTCGCGATTCTTCGACGATAATAGAAGTGTACTTCAATCTCGTTTGTTCGTTTACCATTTATTAAGATATGAACGTTATTTAATTTATTAAGTAATTAAATCAACCAATATTTGGAGTTTATTGTTTCGTCAAAGAATGTTTGCAATTAAAAAAAGAAATACAAACTCAAATTAAAATAATCAATGTGATATATTTGAGACTTGAAATAAGTGGCAGAGCAAACAAGGTGAATCAGAATTTTACTTAATAAGCTGTAAACAAATTAAAAAAAAATCTAACGAAATTTTCAGTCTTTCATCCTTTTTTCATTATAAAACAACTATTGGCAATAAAAAATAATGCCCATATTAACACATTTTATTCAAGTTAGAAGAAAAATAAATCAATGGCAGTGCATTCCAATCCATGTAAGAAACCTCCTGCTTTTGTATGGAAGCTATTCTCTAATCATCCTTCATTTAGTCCCAGCCGTCTGGACTAATCTATCACATTCAAATGGATCAACATGCTGGACAATGTATACCAAGCTCAAGTATGGATCAATATATTTGTTCAGAGCGAAAACCAATCATTTCTTGGTGTAATTTTAGGAGATCAAGAATTATTAGATTGTTCAAAAATCACTCAAATCCGTCACGTGTTCGATTTTGTGTTGGCATATTAGGATGCATTCGAACAAAATCACGGAAGCACTTGCCACGTTCGACATGAACGGCAAACATCGCAGAAACCGATCTTTTCATCTGCTAGAAGATAAAAAAAACACCTGAATAACACATTGTCATTCGCAACTTGTCTCGTTATTTTGAGCAATTTAATTGGAGAAAAACGGAACCATTATGGTATTGCACCTAAATTTATTTCGTTGCAAGAATATTGTCCGCTCATAGTATTAACTATCAATGAAAGAAGATAACTTTCAAGATTAAAGAAATGTGGTTATCTTATCAAACAATGTACACTTATGACTTTTCACATTTTATTCGTATATCTGAAAATAAGCACATAACTATGCCTTAACGATTTAAAAAAAAAATGATTTTTTTTATCACTTGTATAAGAAATGTCAATACAATAATGATTCAGGCGTGCAAAAATCTTATTTAATTAGTTTCAATTATTTTTTCGAATTTCATTATATGACTCCAAAACAAAATTATAAAAAATCAAATGCCATAGTCATCGTCGGTTTTCAAACTTCATATCAATAATAATACAAGAGTCACTGATATTCAAGCAAAAACACTACGCGAAAACATGTGGCACCCCGATAGATATATAGGTATCACCAAAAACAGAACGCAAAAACTACAGGGGCCTCTTGTTTAACAAATGTATAGTATTTTGGTTCATTTATTTTGATAAAAAGGAATGCTGGGAGTTTGATACTTATACATGTATGGAAATACATTATACTAAATATTCCTGTGGTTCTCATTTGGCAAGCTTATTTTCGTCGCCAACAGTCTTCTTAAGCTAATTTCATGAATAAAAGATAATGGCAATTAAAACACTTATTAGGTGGTTCAAACTTTCACCCCTAATCCGTGTTCGGTCGTTGAACATCGCTTTTCTTTTAAGTCATAACAGATACCCCGTGGTTGGCGCATACGTTTTAAGTATTAAATTCTGTAAGTATATAATTGTACAACTTGATCCATTAGTGAAAGTGTTTGCCCAGCATGACTCCTATGTTGATTTGCGAATTGCGATTCTCTAAATATTGTCACAACAGGCTTCCAGCGACCAGGGTATCATAAGGAACCAATGATAATATTTTCTTAAGGGCTGTACAAGCTTGTTTATCTAACGATCGTGTGTCAATAGGTTGGTTTCTATTGCGTATTATTTCAGCTTAAATGTCCCTTTTTATTAAAGTAGATTATTTTAAAGCGTCAAACTCATACAGAACCAACATAGCCCACTATTCAAATATTATGTTCATACCTTGCACTTTTTTCGTGCATACAATGTTACTATTTTATCATTTATAATAATACCAGTTTAAAAAATCAAACACATCTAACCTCATATAAGTCAGAGGGGGTAATCACGTGATAGTCAAGATGGCGACGTCCATGCCGAGACAGGTATTTTTCGCCGTTGTATTCCCTTGATTACTTTTGTTTAATTTTAAATGCCGCTCACTTTCCAGCATTATCAATGAGAAAGTTATTAGCGATTATTTCGTTTTAATATTCGCTTTATATCTCGACTTTACTCTCTATAAATTTTCTTAGCGGGAGCTGTAATTGTAATCCCGCAAAGACATTTCGAAGTTAGTTGAAACACCTAGGGACATAATTTATTTATATTCGACCTCTTAGCCTAATGCTATCAATGGAAAGGTGAAACCCGTCAATTTACCTGTTTATGAAATTGAATACGCATATGTAGGAAGTGAGCGCTATGCTCTCGATAAGCATCTCTACATAGGGTATAATTATATGTAAAATTAATCCGATCGCATTTCTGCACATAGTTGATGGGAATTTGGTTTTTAGATTAAAAACAACTTGAGTTTCAGCATATTCAATTATTGATACATTGTTAATTGTGATTTATATTATACATGATGAGTATTTACTCCAATTACGTTTAATTAAATGATATTAATTAATGTTGGTCTTAAACTTTTCAGCATTTCCTTATTTTTTTTTATTTTTTTTAATTATTTTACAAAATTATCAAGAACATTTGGGTTACCGATATCATTTTCTCATTTTCTAAATAAAATAGACCTTTCTTCTAAAGACATATCAAATTAATCACTACTACGTGTGATTCGGTATTGCGTATTCGTTTCCTGAATCTCTTTTGTTACCCACAATCTTGCCAATTTTCAAAACTTATACCTTGATCACCTGGTAGAAAGATAATCGTGCATATGACAAATATAAACATGTATATAATTAAAAATTAAAAAAAAAAATTGTTCGACTCACTTGCCGAGTGCCTGTGGATTGAACAGATCACAATTAACAAAATTGCTCACTCGAGTGGCAGCAACTGATTCCCCACCACCAGCGTGCAATGATATATAGATGACACCGATATATACAGTCGATAACTACTGTCTGGATTCCGAACTGCCTCGGTTATCTTATAAATGGAAATACAGTTGGTGGTATACAGACACATTACGGCAATGACTTGTGATGGATTTTGTTTTAAGTTTTGAGATTTAAAAACACACCGGGTCATACTGGCCTGTGTAATTAACCGCAAATAATTGTGGGTACTTGGGCGAACGATTCTTATTTTCTTACGTAACATGTGACAATGATTTTTACTTTCGGTTGGAAGCATTGCAACAGAGTTACGCACTTCTATTATTATGCCAATACCACTAACACCTTTATGAAAACGATCCTCATCCATTGTTGTTACAAAGGTTAAATTGCCGAGATTAGTTGTGGGCAAAGTTGAATATCAGAAATTGGCGATGCGTTTTGAGGCTAAGCATAGAGGTGGCAATAATGTAGTGACGTCAAGATTTATGTATAGAATGTACAATGGTATCTTCCACTTGATTAATTGTGTAAACATAGGCGATGCGTTATGAGGCTAAGTATTGAGGTGTAGTGACGTCACGGTCTATGTATAGAATTTATTGTTTAGTTAGCCTATGAGACGTAATAAAGACAAGACCTGTACTCATACAACGAATGCACGTCCACTAAACTTTCATTGAAATCTTTCAATAAATGGTATTCGCCGGCTGGCCCATTGCCTTCAATTACAGTTGCTGGTTTTCGATGGCAACCATCCCCAACAAATTTGTTGAATAACCAAGACGCAATGAGGTGCCATTACACAATATAACCCCTATCTCAATTGCCCTAATTCATCCGACCCCTTTTTGTAACAAGCATGCATGCATACATTATTTTATCTGAACAGAATCTTGAAAGTAATTTTTACCTTTCATTGCCTACCCTGAGTTTGTAGGGGTGAGGTGTGTTAGCCATAATATCGCATGCGTACTCGAGGCAGCAGATAGATAGATATCTCGGGTAATTAGCGCGCACTTGTTCCCGTCATGCGCGCCTGATTGTGTCGACAGCTCTTTTTATGTAGCCACAAAGTGGTTGGTGCTATTGTTCTTGGTGTTTGTGGGCGATAGGAGTAACTCGTTTGCCACTGTATTTTGCAAATGGGTCTTATTGGGCATTGAATACACCCGAATGTTGTTGCGCTTGTGACATTTCCTCCGTTTCATTAATACGGGACGTGAAAACCTGGCGGCAAAGATAGTATATATGACCATTTATCCATATGTGATATTATTAAGATGAAGGTGTTAACAAAGCATAAATAAGGTCGTTCACAACTATTGTCCAGCACTTAAAATATACATATCATACAAGTTCAGAGGGGGAAAAGGGGATTTGTTTAAAGTATCATAATATTTTCAGAGTTGACAAAATTATTTGAGTTTGGGTTCTTTATTTTCTCGTAATGGGTTTGTTGATCATTATTATAAGTACATGTAGTAATTATGCTGTCGACAAGTCTATCTTTGCGTGACATTTACATCAATAAAAGATAATTAATTCGAGTGATTGGGTTGTGTCTTCGAGCTTATAAAACTACCAAGACCACATTGTTGGTCAATTGTCTCGATTGACCATAATTTCCGTTTCCTATGTTTATTCAGTCTGGTCGTTGTTTTGGAAAAACCTTAACAACCGGATAAGCAATGAAACATATGTTGGGATGGACTGTTTCCTAAAATGTAATTTTCATATAATAGAATCAAACCGTTACAGCATCTTACTTGACTCTTTTCATGTTATTGATTATCGAAATCATTGGCGTAATAATAATGTTACCCGATAAGTGCTTAGCATGTTAATTAAATTAATAATATGTCATAGTCGTGTACGTAACGTTATTCAACGACTTCAAACGTAGATCAGAACTCCTTAAAATTTAAGTTACCAAAATCAATACCCGACTTCACATGTGTCGTGTTAATGAATGTTTACAAACTCTTGTGTCCCTATCGCCTGTAGCTATGGGGAACACATGGTGTATTTGATACCTACTTATCAGCACCGTCAAATGCCGAAACCTGCCCCAGAATTCATTACTTACTCGGTGCCATCGCTGCTTATACATAAGCCTCGCTCAGGGAAAACCTAATTTAATGCACCTTCGCAAAGTGTCATCCCCAGATAAGCCTGGACAGTCGGCACAGGCTAACCTGAGACGACACGTTTCGCCTAGACTGAATGTTGGTTTAAAAGAGACTTTCTTGAAACCGAAAATCCCATGAAGTACAGTCCCCGATTAACTTGTGCAGACTGCACAGGTTAATCTGGGAGGATATTTGACGCTTATGAATTAAGGTCGGTTTTCACAGAGCGAGGCTCAAATGATAACAGAACAGCTATAGACGGAACATATATTTAGAAATTGGCTGTTGTATGAGTGTCATCTACTTCGCGATGACGGCCGTGATGTATTGCAGATATATTAATTAATGTAGATTATAAAGTCCTCACATCCTCTGTCATTATCGGTGTACATATTAAGGCCAAAATTGTCCGATTGTTTTCAATGTAGACATTCTGTTTTTTCCAAACGACTGTATCATTTTCATCAACATAATGATAATTAAATCAATATTGTAATAATATATCACCATCATTCTTGTCTTCATAAACAGGGGATCTCTAATAACAACAGAAGAAGACGTAATACAAGAAGAAACCGAACAAGTTATTTTCGTTGAAGTTACAGTAGCGACAAAAATTATGAGCATTTATCAGAAACAGCAAGAGCAGCTTGAAGAAGATAAATAGTTGCCACTGGCTATATTTGTCATATTTAATATGTCAGCCCCCCCCCTTTAACTCCCCAAGACGAATTGCAGACTGATTTTGCTCTTTCATCTCCGCTATCATATCACTTTCGCTTGCACTTGTGGCAAAGGTGTTGGTAGACGCAGCAGTGGTGCATCATTCCGCAGTCAAAACACGAACATGATGATGTTTTCGAAACAAATTTAGTTACAACGTGTACATCGTGGGAAAGTGATTCGTGAAGGGATACAATATTGTGTCCTCGACTTTAGGTTGCTATATGTAGATCGTTATTGTTCGATTCTTAATTTTTGATATTCTAAAGACCGTGTTAGGAAACAGGTTTTATAGACATGATCAATTGATGAACAACGATTTCATTATGANCATTTATTTGATGGAGTGGTCAAAGTTGTTGACATAAGGGATTTAGGGTGGTGCTTTGTTTGCATCAAAGTATTTGTACATTTAGACTTTATATCACCATGTTTGATAAGCGTGTAAAACTTGAATATTAATCTCTCAGTACAGTACATTCAATAGTCGAATCAGATGTTAAAGGAGTCCACCTTTAGCCAGCGAAGAGACAGGTCACGCTTTCGTGTCGCGGCGGCCATGTTGGCCAGCCAGCGCTGTTAGATTGTATTTCACGAACATTAACAAGCATTGTGTTAAAAAAATATTCAACGGAAATAAATCGAGATGAAAACTCTTATGAACTGGTGTTTGTTCCTGTGTGTTTTCAACGAACAATATAACTAATTACGTCACAGGATATAGACGGAACAGATATTTAGAAATTGGCTGTTGTATGAGTGTCATCTACTGCGCGATGACTGCCGTGATGTATTGCAGATACATTAATTAATGTAGATTATAAAGTCCTCACATCCTCTGTCATTATCGGTGTACATATTAAGGCCAAAATTGTCCGATTGTTTTCAATGTAGACATTCTGTTATTTCCAAACGACTGTATCATTTTCATCAACATAATGATAATTAAATCAATATTGTGTCATCATCATTGTTGTCTTCATAAACAGGGGCTCTCTAATAACAACAGAAGAAGACGTAATACAAGAAGAAACCGAACAAGTTATTATCGTTGAAGTAACAGTAGCAACAAAAATTATGAGCATTTATCAGAAACAGCAAGATCAGCTTGAAGAAGATAAATAGTTGCCACTGGCTATATTTGTCATATTTAATATGTCAGCACCCCCCCCCCCGCTTTAACTCCCCAAGACGAATTGCAGACTGATTTTGCTCTTTCATCTCCGCTATCATATCACTTTCACTTGCACTTGTGGCAAAGGTGTTGAGAGACGAAGCAGTGGTGCATCGTTCCGCAGTCAAAACACGAACATGATGATGTTTTCGAAACAAATTTAGTGACAACGCGTACATCGTGGGTAAGTGATTCGTGAAGGGATACAATATTGTGTCCTCGACTTTAGGTTGCTATATGTAGAACGTTATTGTTCGATTCTTAATTTTTGATATTCTAAAGACCGTGTTAGGAAACAGGTTTCATAGACATGATCAATTGATGAACAACGATTTCATTATGAGTTTATAGAGATAAGTTAAAGCCCCTCGAAATCAACGAGTGTTTCGTTAAATATTTCATAAAATAAAGTTAAAATATCAGTTTTCCTTATAGCCAAAATGTCAACGCTAGATGTGGTCTGGTAACATAGATTTAACAAGATACAAAATGCTCTTGTGGTAGAATATATTCAACACATGTTCATTTACAGTTTTAGTGTTCTTTTGTCGTGTCGTATGCCACAAAAAATAAAAAAGAGCATTTTGTATATTGTTAAATCTATGTCACCAGACCACATCTTGCGTTGAAATTTCGGCTATTGCTATTAGGAACACTGATGTTTAATGGGTGAACTTTAGTTTAAGAAATATTTTACGAAATATTCGTTGTGTTTGAGTATTAAAGAGGCTTTAAGATAAACTGTACTAAAGATATCGGCTATGTTAATCAATATCACTAACCGGCGATGCAAACATCACAGTTACCTAAGTTTTTCTAAAGTAAGCTTGTATCAGAAGTTATAGCTAAAGATGCGTTTTGTGGAATTGCTAATACACTTACACTTTTCAAACAGGATAGCGTTCAAAATTATGACCACCCTAATAAATGTAAACACCACGTGCTATGCAGAGCATTTCAAAGGTCTGCCGAAAAGAACTTATGTTGGTACAAAGACGATGGCTTTGTTGTTCCAATCTCTATTATTATTTATGTTCTTCAATATAAAAGATATTACCTTTCTTTTAAATTATGTATGTGTTCGATCTCCAGTGCATTCATCTGTTCAATGTGTCATTAGAAGAATTATCGGATTATGAATTATGAATTACAAAATGTACTGATTCATTTAGAAGAATCGTATAAACTGATCCACGTTTTATGTACTTCTGGATAAAACTACGAGTTACTCACTACAACTGTCACATACATGTATTGTGCTAGTCGATGACATAATGTTTGCTATTAAGTTCCAAATTGATACTATGTAAAATGTACATGGGCGTGATATAATGTATTGATATAAAAGCGATCATATTATAAGTATAAAAAATATATTAAACGCAAAAGGTTGTCTGTTTAAATGAATGAGACCATTCCGTTGCCGAAGTAAAAGTTAACGACACGTTTCATCACAAGTTAGCACTGTGCGTCCAACATGGATTTATAAATTTATCAGACAATAATGTTCGTTCCGTAGATACTGGACGGAACCAGTGTAATCGGTACGTTAGAAATTGATGTTATTTTGCTCGAAGCGAATTATATCCGAAATTACGTACAAATGCTAGGGTATGATCCCAATATACGACTGTTTCTAGACATGTTTCCTGTCCAATTATTGTCTCGCAAGGATATGAGACGAAATTGCATCAACCCTATTGAGCCTAAAAAACATCCATATAAGCTCTGTATTGGAAACAATAAAATGGCCTCTGTAGTTTAAGCAAGTTGATCAATGCCCCCCTGCTTAGCGTTCAATTGAACAAACAATGTCTCTGTGGATGCCCACATTTTTGGACCATAATTGGCACTGCCTTGTCATTTTTAACACTGTCGTTTGATTTACGTTTAATAACTAATACGGTATTTTCACGAAGCGGCTATTTCATAAGTCAAGCGCAGACGTTACTGATTTTAATAATTATTAATGAGATAAATGATACATGCGTGCACATTATATTGTAAAAATATCGAGTCGTGGCTCTTTTGTTTGACTGCCTATGCGTCCTTCCTACACTATAGCTTAATAACGTAAGTTGATTATATCTTCATGCAAAATTCCTGTCCGAAAACCCTCTACCTTAATCCGATATCTCACAATGAATGATGTATCAGCTATCTTTTTTTCAACTGCCAATCTGAGTTTGTTTCTCTCTATATCGACGAATGGTTGGACTTCTGATGAAACACACGTTTGAAATACGTTTGTTAAATTGTAATGGGCCGATTAAACTTTATCGGTAACTCAGATGCCATAGGAAAAAGAGCAAAACAATTCAGTAATCGGCTTTTTCCGAGTTAGCTGTTCCGAATTCCATTGGACTGTTTTCGTATCAAGAACGGAAATATTTACTAAGAATATAACCAATGATTTTTTTGCGGTAAAAGCGTTTAAATCATTTTATCCTCCATACACCATTATCAAATGATTGAAATACAATTTCAGATCCTTTTGAGTTCTAAGTGATTTATTTTGTTTGAAAAAGTCATTACTATTTCCTAATCATACTACATTGTACATTTCATTTTATAACAAGTTTCTCATCCCGTAAAAAGGAAGAAAAGTCGTAAGCCTCATGTAGTTGCGTTTCATATGAAACTTTTCACACAATCTTCCACTACGTCTGAACACTATAATTGATGGACGACTCTTCTGGGAGTATTTACAACCACTAATAACACGATAAAACAACACGGCAGTTTCTTTTCAAATTAAAGATAATGTTTTCCATTTTATATAAGCTCCACAAATGCCAACTACCGGGTCGTTTTTCGCGGTTGCATTAACTTTGGGCACGTGAGATTTCATATAAATATAAAACAAAGCATCGTAAAGTCGTGTATACCTATGCCCGATTCACGAGCCCCGATAGACTGTCTGGACACAGAGAAGCTGTACTGTAAAAAAAAGAACAAAAAAACATCGTAACTATAGAGATAAATTCACGTAAAAACAGAATATAAACTATGTTCTAGAAAAATATAGGAATATCGAACCAGACTGTCGATTAAAAAGGCCATAATATTACACCACTGAGTATATCTACAACGTATTCGTTTATTTCTACCGTCTACCCTCCATATGTTAAGCACAATACCACCCATACTCTAAACAAGGTGCATTGATTGAAAGCGCATGTCTAGCTTTGCATCGCAGTTAATCGGAGCAATTGTCGATATTGGAAACGCCAGTCACGATGCTGGTTAATTTAATATCGATCACAATCTTTTGAACGCAATATAAAAGCGATATAAAACCCGGATATCTGTAATTTTTACTTTTTAATAAAGATACAATTTCACTTGTTAGTTGTAGGCCAGAGAACAAATCTCGCATTCTGATAAACGTCGCGTCGTTTTGATGACTTTATTCACAAATAATTGACTGAATCGGTTTTTGTTTCATTCAGAAATACTATTATTTTTTCACTGTTAAGCATTGACCGTTTTGTGACTTGTGATAATCTGTAGACACTTTATACGATATGCTATTCAGCGATTTGGTACACTGGTGTTAGACCCTAGGTATCTGTACAGTTATTACAACTGTTTAAAGTTTATCTCTGATTGATAGCAACTTTAACTCCGGGAGTTGTTTCGTCGCTCTATACCATCATTTCATCGTCACTGTCACGTCGTGGTTATCTGCATTCTAAGCCGTAATTGGTTTAATGGTGATTTAATCAATTGCAATAATGAAGTTTTCACGCGTTTTGCCCTCGAGCGCCTGGTGATGCTTGCGAACACACTGAAAGTAATGCACCGTGGACAATTAAACGATTTCTTTAACTTAACTGACTGAATTTTAACAAGAGATTATCATTTTGCAGGGTAGCTCAACTGTGTTTTTTAATTCGTTGAAAATGTTGATATTTTGCTTGCAAACACATTGCATGTAATGAACCGTAAACTATTACACGATTTCTTTAAATTCGATTACTGAATTTTAACAACAGATTATCATTTTGCTGAGTAGCTCAACTTGCGTTGAAAATGTTGGTATTTTATCGCTCGAACTGATACACCGAGTTAAGAAAATACATTAAACTTGTTTAGAACTGCGCCAAAATTGTCTATTGCATCAATCAACGACTGTCGAGTCTAGTTAAGACTTTGGGTTTAAATTTCCTGTTTGAAATAAGAGATAATACAAATGCGTCGGTAGAGGACTTTTTATTCTGAAGATATATCGAAATGGAAGTTCGGATTTTTGTTGTTATACATTCACTCCGAAAGAAAGACTGGCTTGTTCTGTAACATTTAAGACCTATTAAAAAATTACATTGGCGGACGCAGATGTTTTGTAATGCAAGTGCGAATGGGGACTGTTCGAAATTGCTAAAAATTCTATTCTGGTGTACATCGAATTGCTTTTGTATTTCATGCAGCAACTATAGTAAATACAATGACTAACTGTCGTTTATATTTGAGTCCTTTCTTCGGACGTAAAGTAGGCATCACCGTCAAGGAATTTCAATAACACGAGTAGCAATTAGTTGCTTTAATGGCCGGTGTGTGTTTGTGATATTTGCCATTTAGATTTATTTTAGTCCGTTTGAAACACAAGTGGTGGGGAGTGAGCCGGGACTTGCCCGTAATTACAGAGAATTGGCCTCCAGAATAGATAGCATTTTTGTATTCAATTATAGACACTATCGGCTAATCTAGAACTAATTATTACCGATGTTCGATTGCGATTTTTATGCGTGTTATTTGTAAACAAACATCGACAAACAAAATAACCGATGAAGTTTTCAAAACCACAAGATAATCTGAAGGACGGCGTAGGTCCGTTAGCTTCAATTTAAACGGAAATTTGGACAGTTTATTGGCGATTTTACCAAAAAATTTCAGATAGCAAAAGTGTAACGCGTGCTTATCACTGTCATTCACGAAGATACAGTTTCAATATTAACTTATTCATTCAAATCTGTATGCATATTTTGAAGACAAAAAAATAACTTCTTATATTTATTTTATCACAAATCGACACAATTATACCGCGAACAAGGTGGTGTTCCCCGGCAAAGCTTTGTTTGGGAATACTTGAATGTAAATTCTGAAGATAAGACCAAATTTGGAACAGATTAAAATTAATATGCACACATTATTTTGCATTCACCGAATGAAGATAAGTTTTGAACTCTTGGCCTTCTGAAACATTAAACCGTGTACTTGCATTCATTTTAGCCTCGCTCTGTGAAAAGGGGGTGTAATGCATGTGCGTATAGTGTTGTCCCAGATAAGCCTGTGCAGTTATTAACACAGGCTAATAAGAGACGATACTTTCCGCTGTTATGGTATTTTTCGTTTAAAGGCTATTCTTAGCCTAAATCCTGTTTAGGCGGAAATTGTCGTCTCTGCTTAGCATGTGCGGACTGAAGAGGCTACTCTGGGACGACATTTTACGCACACGCATTAAACCCCCTTTTCACAGAGCGAGGCTCATTTGTATCCATTTAATGGATCAGCTTTTTTGAAAGCCTCCCAAAATGGCCAGAAATCAACGACATTCAATCTTTATACAACATCAATTTCAGCAACAGCAGCAGCAACAACAATGACAGCAAAATCACCAGCAGTCATTACAATTGTATTTAAAATTGGGAGTTTTCTTTCTATTGCATCAGCTGCAATCGTAATAGACATCTGATAGAAACAATTCACATTTACATAAGAATTTGATCAAACCAACTAGCGCGTCAACAAGTAGTTTCAGACCCAGGATCCTAGGTCAGTTATGCAAAGTTGACGCCTCCTCATATGTGGAATGCAATCCATCAAGATCTCAGAACTCTTAAATTGTGTTGCATCAGCTAGTTTTTGTTATCTGAATTGTGTGTTACCATACATTTTCTTAAAGAAACAGAACAACCTTAATGCACACGGAAATATGCGGAGTTCTCTTTTGGAAACAGTAATATGTTTTTGAGTTTCTTTATGTTTCTTTTGTCTTATTTTGGAAGCAGCGCGTATATGTCGGCGAATTTGACGATCGTGTTTTATGGTTATATTCCAGGCGTCGTTATTATGACTTCGCCTATTTCGTTGTATAACTTCCCAGACATATGTTGTTATGGGCGCTGAATAAAGTGCTTTCAACAACAATAGAAATAATTTGAATACGTCTGAATTAGTGCGGAGAAAACAACCATAAACGGTCCATAAATATTGGGACGCAGCGCCTATGAGATCTCACGAGAATGAGCTATGAGGAAATATGAGAACATTTTGACCAAAGTGGGCAATATATCGCCACTGCAGTGTGTTAGATACGTCAAAATAAAGGACTGTTTATGTTTTAGTGATAATTGAGCATCCATAGAGACAAACTTGCGCAAACGTTTAAACTATTACCGATGTCATATTAAATGATGTAAATGTATATTTATGATCCGTAATAAGACTTCATTAACGTACATTCATCCGAGATGCGTTCATTGGCACGGGGACCAAAATAGTCCTCCAAAATATTATACAAGTTGATTAAGCTTTAATTGATTATTTATCGAAGCTAATCATATGTAAAGTGCCTACATGACAGGCTTGCTTAAAGAATTAAATTAATTGCACGAAAAGAAGGAAATTAAAAACAAAACGCGCATTTGTGTCAATCGGTTTTACTAGAATTGAAACACGACGCCTGTGTTCTCATGCTAGTCATCGTCCAAATCATCAAGGCTGAAGGTCAGCGAAACCCAAGCCCCCGGGTTCGGTCACGCCCGTTTATCGTTGGGTCTGCTTGTCTAATTATGGCGCTGAACAAGATTCATTGAGTGCTTTTGAACTGCCGTCATAATTCCCACACTCGCATTTGTGCTCAAAGATTTTCATTTGATGTTTTATTGTTCTGCTGATAATTTCGTTACCGGCTGTAGTGCACGCGTCGAGCGGGAAATAACGTCTAATGTACAGCGGACTGCACAGGCTATTCTGGGACGACACTATACGCACATGTATTTAACCCCGTTTTCTCATAGCGCGACTCATGTTGAAGCTGAAAAATAAGCTGAAACTCATGTATAATACTTCAAATTATCTAAATTATTATACATAATATCACATAAAACCAAAACGATATTGTATCTTGACGTTTGATTTAAAAACACTGTAATGTCTTTAAAAAAAATCACTGTTTATGAGTTTAATTGTGTTGCGCCGTGCATTATATGGTTTTATGTCTTCCATGTCATTATTCACTTTATTAGGGCACATTTTATATACGTGTGGTTATAAATTCAGTTTACTCACCCTTTGTTCAAACCAATTTATTAACTGTTAAGTAAAGGACAACGGCTATATCCTTAAAATTCAGACATCAAATGATGATTGAGCATTTAAGAAACCACTTTGAGCATATTGTTTCTCCATTATACCGTCTTAAATTCCAGCCACTTTGGCCGTTATGTATAAAACAGTAACCCTGGCGGTGGGGAGTGTCCGGTTGTGGTCATAAACTGGTCACTGGAAAATTGCTTTCTGCATGTGAGTGATAATTAATGGGCATACGTTAATTGGATATGGGGCATTTCAAAGAAAGCCGCCATTCCGTTTATGATACTTCACGAAGATATTTTTTCTCTATTAGCATATTTTTGCGCATGTATGGAAATCATGATGGAAATGGCCACGAGAAATCTGACTTGTGAAGCATCGTTTAATTTTGGAAAGATTTATGCATTCCGGTAAGTAGATTGTGGTCTGTTTAAAAATAGTGTGATTAAATTTCCACGTGTTTCACATGTTGATATACATACATGCATTACATAGTCAATGGAACAAAAAACGCATTAGTTCTACTGCTACAACAATTTTAAATAAAATTCGTATTAAATTAAGTTACTTGAATATTGTACCAGAAGTACTGAGTATGAGTTATACCACATTTTGTTCAAACAAATTGCAAATCAAACGTTAAATACACCTGTTACCTCTAGAAAAAAGGAACATGAACTGAAGTAAAGTAACATCGCCGTTCATGATATACTCGTATTCAAAAAGGAAACACCACGTCTGCATCCATGATGTATGGATTGCATAATTATACACTAATTAGAATTAAAATCTGTTGTAGTGTCGTTGTCACTTAAATAATATGTGGCTTTGATTGGAATTGTATTATTGTGTGCTACTCGAAATTAAAATTATTGTTTTACTTTTTTGATTATAACGACATACTAAAACGTTTCCATATTTAGTTAGATACACTGTTAACATGTGATTTGAAACGAGTTTTGTTTAAATATCTGTGCAGTTCATCCATTACTGTATTATATTTCTGTAAACTCCACCAACTGTATTCATGTATTTTGTATTATTATTTTGTTTAACACTAGAATCTGTTACGTTTATGTGTAATACAATTATGTTCTGCTCTGTTCATGTCATCCATGTGTTACCGACTGCATGGTTGTTTCAAGTTCAGATCCAAGGCCTTTCTGATGCGGAACTATCCGGCGAAGCGCTGTGTCGGATAAACACTTAATTGTGCGCACAAAATAGCACATGCTCCTCGTCGTCGTTTTTGCTAATTTGTTGAGGCCGCTTAGGTATACCATTGCATTGTTATCAGGTTTCCTCTAATAACAAAGTACACAATAGACGGTTTAGTAATATCTATAACTATATATGAGCCTCGCTCAGTGAAAATGGGGTTAAAGGCAAGTGCGTAAAGTCCACACAGGTTAATCAGGGACGACACTTTCCGCCTAAACTAGAATTTTGCTAAGAAGATACTTAATTTTAACTAAAAATACAATAAAAGCGTTAAGCGTCATCTCTAATTAGCCTGTGCAGTCTGCACATGATGATGATGATGATATTGATGATGATGATGGTATTGATGATGATGATGATAATGACGATGATGTTGACAATGATGATGTTGATGATGTTGACAAGTATCAAGTCAAGTCAAGTCAAGTAAATTTTATTTACAAAGCCGGATACACAAACAAGTAAACATAAGCTCTAATGAGCTTTTTAAACCTACTTACAAGTGCATATAAATTCATACACATAAAGCATGTTAAGATCACTGTTAATATAATGCTAAGACAAACAAACTCAATAATTCATATATCATCACAGACAGTATTATATATATGTTATAATAATGCTAGTGTAGTGCATCTACGTGTAAAGGTACTAGGTAGGGTATAGACATAATAAACATATAAAACCTACCATACAAACATTATGCAAATATTACAGGGTTAAAACCTGTGCTGTAGCTGCTGATCTTGACTATATGTCTAAAAACTGCCATAAAAGAAAGAGAGTAAAATACTGAAGGACTAATATGGGCACAACAGTGCGACAAGTAAAAAATGTTGTAAGAAATCGAATATCCCCAAAAATTAAATTTTGTGAAGAACTGAGCAGCAGCTACCTCACAAGACAGAGTATACATATAACTAAATATATGCACTTTAAGCAAGGATAGCACATTGTTAAAGCCGGACATTCAAAATAGACATAGGCTCATACAAAATATGACTAAGGACATATGATTAAAGACTAGTATTTAGCACATATAATTAAGCACATGTATTAAGCATTTAAAGCATTGCAGGCTAATAAAGCCATTATGAACATACAACTAAGCGTTCTAGACTTTGATAAGCTATCTTTGAACAATAAACAAGCAGCAACAGAGACCAAATAACAGTAGCAGAACAAAATAAAAAAAACTGGCAGCATAACATAGCAAAATAACGAAATAACAGAAATCCAGGTATATCGCTGCCAAAGCTATTGAAGTGACAATTATTTGACGACGACGACGACGATGATGAGGACTATGATGATGACGATGATGATAATGATGATGATGATGCTGATAATAATGCTGATGATGCTGCTGCTGCTGATGATGATGAAGATCATGATGGTGGTATTTATGATGCTGATGCTGATTATGATGCTGATGATGCTGCTGCTGATGATAATGACGATGATGATGCTGCTGCTGCTGATGATGATGACGACGATGATGATGATACTGATGCTGATGAGGCTTCTGCTGATGACGATGATGGTGATGATGATGAGAGAAGAAGGATAAGATGAGGAATTTATCCATATTACTGTTATCATTTTCTCTTTTCTGTGCTTCGTTCATCACGAGATCAGGATCTCAAATAAATGAATTTTGCCCAAAAACGCCTACATGTGCGGCACAATTATGGGGATAGCATTATGCTGCCCTGTTGCTTTGCGGAAAACCGTCTATGGTCTACCGCTGTGTCTATTTATCATTATATGTTGTTTGCCTGATAAAATTTCACTTTCGAGGAATTATTTCTTGTTCGGCCCTCACTTTGGGAATATCTGGCAATTGTGAAGTCCAATTACGCGATAGAAGAGCCTGTTGTAACAGCATCATGACGTGTTTTGTTTGTAACGTGTTCGCTTGCGCACCATCTGATGCCAATTTGTGTCTTTGTTTCAAACCGATGATGTTGCAGAAGCAGACGGGATAATGGCATCGTGGGTCAACATATGACAGTAACTCTAGAAATAGAAACTTAAAAAAGTGTTAAAAACGGAACAAACGTAATTATGGACCACAACAAAAGTAACTGGATTGCATCAAGTGCTTATTAGGGTTTAAAAACTTAAATAAAATGTGATATTTAAACCAAACCAAAGATGTCAAGTGTTGGTTTATATATTACCTTAAACATGAATTATTTAAATGACAATACATGTATGGACTTTTTCTTACAAAACATATCACTTTTGTTGCATAAATATTTTCCAAAAAGGCTTATCATTTTCCCTGCCATTGCACGCATGATATCATAAAGCGGCTAGATGAAATACAATCGGTCAAAACCATGGAACAAAATAAATCTTATTTAATAATCCCAATCAATCCTTCTGCAGAAGTGCATTATATCAGAAAATACATGAAAGAAATCAGATATTTATCGAAATAAATACTTGTGAAAACTGTTTTTCGTTAACGACGTCAGCTCTAAATGGGTCAAAGTCCCTTTCCCAACCACATTTATGGACGTTTGTCGTCATAGTTTATCTTTACATCTGTGTTATTTTAAATGTTACTTCAAAACTGGTGATAGTTCTACTCAAAATGGTTGAAGCCACGAGCAATCCGTTTCTGTACATGAATCTATAATCTCTTAAGGCGTTGTTACGTAAAATCGCCTTCGACGAGTTTTATTTGACTTGTCGTGGTTTAGAAAACACACTGTTATCATAAAGAACTGAACAGAACAAAACAGAATTAAACAGAACAGATATATAATCATAAGTAGTGTACCCAGCTATTGAATATATAATCATACTGGTTGGTTACAATCGCATAACATGTAAAACATCATGTTTTGTTGAAGGATGACATCGGGAATAATATCTTATAACCAAAAGCATGTGCACTTTTATGCTGTTCATAATTATAAAAAACAACAACATAGAAGTCTAAAGCCATGCGGAGAAATGTATCATCTAACATATAACATGTGTATTATTACGATAGCAATAGTAACGATTTAATAATGACAAAGTTACCAACGGTAAGTTGACCTATATTTACGAATATCTAAGCTTTTGACTTAAAAGCCTTACACAAAAGATATCGCTATGCAAAAACATTTTACTTCTTCTGAACACCATACAATTAAAATATATGTGTTACCGGTATATACAAAAATGAGAGATTCAGATTTCTCCGATTTCTGGTTATTTATTTCAGTTTGGCACTCTATTTTATTATTTAGAAGCGAGTTCAAATGTAGACTTGTTGACAATTTTAAACAAGAGTGGTAAGATAAAATGAATAAAAGTACTTAATTAGATATGAATAAAGATTTAAAAGATGTTTGGAATATGAAACCTATTTAGACTCAATTCCTAGACGTATGTGATTATTTTTTGCAAGATTAAACGTCTCTGCACATCCGTTGAGAAATCCAAACTGGCAGCTGCGTCCAAAATAATATATATCACGAAATGAGCGCTATTGTTTATGCTGTTATGACTTTGATTTAGAAGATGAATACCATGTTACATGTATACGCCGCTGTAACACTGATGAAAGACAAAAATACATAAGCCGTATATTTTATATACACCCATCTGTATATACATTCCATAAGTTATTAGTTTCATGTGACAAATCAGTAATTTATAATGTCTATTAATACATCAAAGAAGCTCTTGTTAGAAATACGATTCTAAATAATACTGCTCAATACATTTCATTACCGCCTTGATAGTTTATTATTATTAGTATTCTTAAATGTTTATTTTTGTTATGTAATGTTATTTTGTTATTCCTAGACGATGTACTTATGTATAAGTCTGAAGAAACTGTCTGTCTGTCTTTAGTCCTGAGAAGAAATAAAACATCTGCATAATAAAAATTACATGTCTATTATAACTGGATTTTTGCTAAGAATGCTCTTCATTTAAACGAAAAATACAACAACAGCGGAAAGTGTTGTCCCTGATTAGCCTGTGCGGACTGCACAGGCTAATCTGGGACGACACTTTACGCACATGCATTAAACCCCCTTTTCACAGAGCGCGAATTATATTATATATATATGTGTCAGCTTATCGATCAAAATGCACAAAAAGGAAAATGTTTTAGGCCCTCGGTGAACTGGCTTGAAAAATGACAATCTTGAGCCGCCTTTGAGACAATCTTGTTAGGCTTTGTGCTTTCATTAATAATTGGTGCCAAAGCTGATCCCAAAAGTTTTAATAATCAAATCAACGAAGCCCACACTTGACCCATTAATATTTGATGAAATATTAAACATGTCGATTGGATTTTGAGGTTCGTATTCGAGAAAAAATCCTTTGGTTGTAGTGTCTTTGGGGGAAATATGCGCGTTAATGATAAAGATAATACAATTCAATACATGTGCTTCACAGCGGACGATTGCAAGGTCAACGGATAATTATTTCATTAAATAAGTAATGAANAAAAAAAAAAAAAAAAAAAAAAAAAAAAATATGCTTATACTGTTCAATCTGATATGCAGATTTGTCATAACAAAACTTGTTAGGAAATTTAAATTATGCGCATAAACTTTCTGTAAAAACTGTTAATTCAAATTTCCGAATAGGACGGAATGCATAAATCAGTGACAATGTATTATACTGCAAAACTTTTAAGAAGCCTCCCGTATTTGAATAGGTGCCATGCCTTATCATCCTTCATTTAGCTCAGACCATCTGGACTAATCTATCACGTACACATGGATCAGACTGCTGGACAAAGTATACAAAGCTCACTACATTTGTTCAGAGCGAAAACCAATCATTTCTCGGTGTAATTTTAGGAGATTTAGAATAATAAGATTGTCCGGAATCAATCAAGTTCGTCCCACTGTCGATTTGGGTTGTCATATTCGAATACATTCGAACGAAATCTTGGGAGTGTTTGCCTCATTTGGCAGGATCGGTAAACATCGCTGAAAAAAGTAGAACCTGAAGGCGCATGGAATTCCTTTTTCTGCTATTAGAAATAAAAGAAAACGGAAATTCAAAATTTCGTCGGACAATGTTCTTGCTGTTGAATAATAAACGTTACATGTAAATTGTATTGTTCATTTCCGCCATTCTTTGTAATATAATTCGTCCTCTCGCTTTACCTACCGGTTACCACTTATGACTTTATCAAAAAGGAAAACTATCTTTAGTGTAAACATGTACGTTTATAATAATTTAACAAATTTATCTGCATTTTTTAAGCCCCGTTAACATTCACAATCAACGAATTTTTCGGCAAATATTTTCTAAAATAAAGTTAACCCACCATTGTTCCTTAGAGCAATAGACAAAATTTCAACCCAAGACGTGGTCTGATAACATAGATTAAAAAAGATACCTTTGAGGTTTTATTGGAACATCTTTTATTGCATGTCTTAGTTTTACCACGTTGTCATATTGTCTGAAATTGTGTAGAATCAGACTAGGTAAACAAGATAACTACACAAGCATAAGTTGCTCCAGCTATTCTTCATTGATTTTGTGTGTGCCACTATTGCATTCAATGTATTAAAGACAACGCGTGCAGTCATTAATTGCATGCACACATACCATTTTTCCAATCTTATCTTAACGTTCAATAAAAGGGGTTCAATTACAGCTGCTATCGCACTTGTTGTTATCAGCAGTCAAATCCTTCCGATCCCAAATTAACAAATTACGGTCGTTTTGTTGAATAAACAAGACGTCATTAGGTGCCATTACACACTTTAACGTCTATTTAAATTGTCATTATTCATCTCTCTTTTATAAATAGTCAGAACGCAGATACCTACATCATCTCAACAGATTCTTGCATATAGTTTAAACATTTCGTTACTTACCTGTCAGTTTGTTGAGGGCTGTTGAGCATATTAGCGCATGCAGCAGAAAGATTGATAACTTGTGAAATTAACGCGCACTTGTTCCACGTTTTATTTCAGTGGAAAATAAAATGTGTATAACATAAAATAGTTAAACAAAATACAATAATGCCAATCTACCTACTCCTTTTCTGGAGATTTTACTGGACACAAACACTTTTTTCGCCTTTCGCAACCTTACAGATCCAAATTACTATGTTTCCCTTAAAGCTCCGTTTCCATGTCACTTGCAATTCCGACAAAAAGTGTTTTGAGGGATGAGGCAGTGGTGCTTCTTTGCGCGGTCAATTTTGCTGACATTTCACTTTCCAAAGGGCTAATGGCGGTAAAGTGATTCGTGCAAGAGACGATAGTTGTTCTCCACTTTGCGAAGCTACACGTATAACTTTATTTGTTGATACCTTGATTTTGTCAGATTCTAAGGACCGTTCTGGAATTAAAAGATTCTCTGATAAACTAGTCTTTGTGGACAAAACATGTATTATGTGGAATGAAGGGACGTAAAACTACGTGATACAGAGATTCGTTAATTGTATAATTCAGTACCCAAGAGAGGTGTTATTAAGATAAAACATCAGAGCATATAAATTTTCTAATTAATCATTAAAATAAAATAAATACATACATAATTTAATTAGAGCATATTAGCATATTAATTAAGATAACACGTACTACAGATTATTGGTGTTAATCAATTTCAAAATACCAACGAGGCCACCAAAATTTGTACCCCTCTTTCTGAAGTTTGCTCTTATCGTTCATTATACTCATAGACGCTTTCTTGTTGCAATCAGAATAATTGTCTTTTTATGGCATATTTCAAACATATGAGCTTAAAATATTGATAAATGACGTTTAATTCCATTTATATATATGATATCCGCAGGAGGAAATGTCATATGTATGAACATAATTAACTCTCGGTATGCCAATATGATGTGGAAAACATTAATTAACATACATTTATTTTCAGTTTGCAAATTGTTGTAAACATAATTATTCATTATGAGTATCGTACATGACGGTACTTGAATCTACGTGCAGCAAATGTTGTAAAAGGTCAACGTCTTTGTAACCCTAAATAACTCGTTAAATTCTGTAAGGTAACTTGTTTTATTTTGTTGGTCAAAACTAAATGTTACCACACCTACCAGCTACGCTATACTCTTTTATTTATGTTATGAAAGGTTTGTCGCCATTATTACACATTTGTCATTTATGTTTGTTTCTCAATAGTTTGTATACTTTCCATGCAACTTGCTTGTACAATAATTATATGCGTNATATATATGTAATTCTTACGTTCCAAGTTTATTGCTTAAATCAATGTATGAGCAAACGTAATTTTAACAATCCTTAGGTTCCACATCTATTGCTTAAATCAGAGACGTAGATAACACTGTTATCTACGTCTCTGCTTAAATCAATTTATGAATAACCGTAATTATAACCATCCTTAGGATTCAGACATCAAGGCTATCAAATAATGATTTAACATGTAATGAGCCACTGTGTATATATTGGTTCTCTATTTCTCTGTCTGCTATTCCAGACATGTTGGCCGTTATGTCCAAAACAGACACTTTGGCAGTGCTGAATGTCCGGCTGTGGTCATAAATTAGTCACTGAAAAATTGCGGTCCTCATGCAAGTGATAATGAATGGGCATAAGTTAATTGGATATGGGACATTTAAAAGAAAACCGCCATACCGGTTATGATACTTCATAAAACTAATTTTTCTTTATTTGCATACTTTTGCGCATGTGTGGAAATGTGAACGAAGCGGCCCGAAGAAACTTTCTTTCAGGAACATCTTTTCTTTAAGTTTTTTTGCATTTCGGTCATTTGATATTGGCCTTTTTAAAACAATGCGATAACATCTCGATGTATAAGACGTGTAGCTATAAATACGTGCATGCAATCGTAAAGAAAACATATCGTAAAAAATCAATCAAACTTAAAAACGGCATTTTGTAACCTTAGGTACTTATATTGAAAATTTGACAACTTGTTTCCCGAAACACCTTATAATCGTATCAAAATGATTTACCATTGTATAACTAATGAGCCAATGGATAACGATATTTATGAGTTCTTCTGCTAAAACTATTTTAAATTAGTTAATATTACAATAAATCACGTATATTTTGTACCTGTAGTGTTGTGTTTGAGTAATAACACCTTTGTAAAAAGAACTTTGC
Source organism: Dreissena rostriformis (assembly GCA_007657795.1). Taxonomy (NCBI): domain Eukaryota; kingdom Metazoa; phylum Mollusca; class Bivalvia; order Myida; family Dreissenidae; genus Dreissena; species Dreissena rostriformis. The sequence goes on along the minus strand of VMBQ01004383.1, from coordinate 16,888 downwards.
AAATGAAATATAACATACAACTGTTAGCTCAACGAAAACAAGAAGAACCAGGAAATGGAATGAAGTATCATCGCCGAACATGGAATACTTATGTACAAACAGAAAACACCACGTCTTAATCTAATCCAAATCTGTATAATCTGCATATCAATCGTCTGATTTCATTTGTATGGTTGTTGTCAATGTTGTTTCAGGAGCGGATCAAAGACCTATCGGCTGCAGAAGTGTCTGATGAAACGCTGTCTGGTGAACACGTTCCATGTGGATGAAACTAACTCGCGTGCAAGAAGAAGCACAAGTTCTTGAATTGTTTATTGTTTTATCAGGGCTCTTGTCATTACGAAAAAAAAAAATACAACCTTCAAGGTTTTGAAAAGTATATGCACTTTAACACGTTAAATGTTGTATTGATTATAACTTCATGTTAAAACTAATAGATGGATATACATTCCTACATTGACCCTTTAGCCAGGTTTCAATTTACCTCATTAATTAATCAAACGGACAATTTGTCACAATTTCTATCAACATTCGGCCCAGACCTATACCCAATCAGACCCTATTCAGATGCCAAAATGCAGTGACAAACGACTTAGGCATATCGAGTCTCGAATCCCCCACACCAGTACAAGTAGCACCAACCACTTTGCGTCTACTTGACATTCCACAGGCTTTCGACATAATCAAGCGCGCCTGACGGGAACAAGTGCGCGCTAATTTCCCTAGATATCTATCTATCTGCTCCCTTGAAGTAACCAGATGATAAATGTGCTCAACCTCTCTGACAAACGAACGGGAAAGTAACTATTTACAAGATTCTGTTGAGATACAGTGATTTTCTCCATGCTAGCTGTTTTCAAAATAGACAAGGGTGAGATATGACAATGCAGATTGGCCTTATAATGGTTAATGGCATCTCATAACGTCTTGTTTATGCAACAAAACAAATGTAATGTGTTCATAAGAAATAGGATTTATTTGCCTGTTGATATCAACGAAGTTGTGATGGCAACCGTCATAGAAGCTAGCGTACTCTAACCTCATAAAGAAATGATGTGAATGGAAATCTAAACGTTTTAATGGCATGAATGTAAGACTTGTTAGTTTGTTACCTCATAAGCGGTATGCACTTAATGCATGAATTATGGACACACAAAACACGCATATATATTATATGTAAAATACATTGATAAAAATATCAATAACTGGAAAGATAAATTTAGTAATAAAACATAATGAACTTTAATATATATTAAAGTGTTATACCTTTAATTGAAAATATACTATCGCATGTCATTACTTAAACAAACCTTGTCGCTTATACCACCCACTATAGTGATATTTAGAAGATAACCCCGGTAGCTTGAAATCTAGAAAACAGCTATCTACTGTATAATTATGTCGCTGTCATCTATATATGTCATTGCAAGCTGGAGCTGTTATTGCGACTAACGAAAAAAAAAACTCTGCTGCTGCCGTTTCGGTGAAAATTTTGATTAAAGCGATCCGGTCTGAAAAAGGTAAAAGCAAATACAGGATCGGTGTTTTCTTTTAAATACAAACACATAAACAAGGTGCATGGACAGAAATAAGACAAAATCCAATAATAATGTTAAGATGTAAGAAAGAAAATATTCCGGCGGCACCAACTCGCATTAACGACTTTGTTAATGTTGTCATAACCCACAATTCAATATAACAACAGCACAATGTAATGCATTTCCGGTAAATGTAACATGATAATTAAGCAATAACACTCAATATAATATGACCGGTATGACTTTGGATTTGTAACAATATTTAGTAAGGAATTGTATTGGGGTTCCATCTGAACACGGTCAACGATCGATGGTTGATAATATATACGAACAAAATATGTATTAATGCAAAGTAGATGTGAAATATGTTTAAGCAAGTGCATGGTGTTAAGATAATCATGTCAATTTAAGAACGTGCATTAAGAAGTATTTTAAAATTGTTAAAACGTTTCACATAAACTTTCGTTGTTTTGTTCTTTGAAAAGCAATAGTAGTATTTAAGTTGTTGTTATTGAAATGCACATGAAGTACAAAACACGTATGCGGACCTTTTATAATGATACTTGTTGTACATTCTCATGGAAGTACTCGATATTCATAGGTTTGGGTTCGTTAATATATATCGAAATAAAAACAAGTAGAAGAAATGGAAAAAGTGTTTATGTGAAATATAAATTGAATTAATAAATAAATAATATTTTTCAGTTGAAAACATTGAATATAATCTGACGAGGTTTGAAATCATTTTATGATACTCAGGTTTATATATTTTAAATATTTCTACCACCATCATTACCAGTTAACACATATAGCAACTATCGTATTGTAATATTTGGAAGACGTCACTGTAGATTCATATAAATGTAAACAATAGTAGTATACATAATGGACTATCGTTTTGCTAAACCAAAATTGCTATTTAATACAAAAACTAGATTCCCATCAACTATGGGAATAAATTTGATCGGAACAATTACATACCTATCTACCTATCAAGAGCAAAGCGCTCACTTCTGAACGATACTTATTCAAGTTCATAAACAGGTAAATGGACAGATTTCATCTTTCTATCATTTATTGATATCATTTCATGTATAGGCTAGGTGTCTATTTGAATTATTTATTTCGTCGTATTCGACAATATGAATGAACAGTTGTTTTTACTAACAGTTTTTACATAGTGTTTATGCGCATAATTGACTTTTCCGGAAGAATTTTTATGATATGAATCTGAAAATAAGACACAATTAAAGCAATTTTTTAGAATTAGTTAAAATGATGTTTTATTGTCCCCTACCGGTTTCACCGGAGGGGACTTATGGTTTGCGCTCTGTCTGTCAGTCCGTCAGTTTGTCGGTCCGACACGCTTTTCTGGATCCTGCGATAACTTTAAAAGTTCTGCATATTTTTTCATGAAACTTGAAACATGGATAGATGGCAATATGGACATTATGCACGTCATTATATTTTGTTCTTACGTCAAAAATTTTGGTTGCTCTGGTAACAAATATATATACATAAAAAAAATCTGACAATGGTGGAGCCGGTAGGGGAAATCATTGCTTGGCAATAGTATATTATATATATGTTCTGCCACCAAACGGAAACCCAAAATATATCAATGTAATCGTTTACATTTAAGTTCGTATTAATTGCAAATTACAATCTGTTTAAGAAGAAGAAATAATTTAAAATTCAAAATATTAATATATAATTTATTAAATTATAATCAGGAGACCGAACAATCGAAAGCGCTTGTCCGCTTTGAAAGACAATTGCAAAGTCGTTATCTTTACCGCGGATATTTCTGTCAAGGACGCTACAACCAAAGGCGTCTCTCCATCAGGAACTTTGGCATCCATTCGATAAATATGATTCTCATAATATTGTTTAAACGAATTGGTACTTTGTTACCTGTGCGTTGTATGGCTGTCATAGTTCGTCATACTAGGACAATTCGAACAATAACTCATATGCTCAATGATAAATTAAATAATATAATGATACTATAATATGATTATTTAATTATTTGTTTTTACTAAGTTTTATTGCTTATCATACTTGCCCATTTTAATTGGATTTTATTAACTGATTTTTCGTTCTAAACGTTCTGTCGTAAACATTTGTAAGCTTCACATCGTTATCACAAGTTTTAAAGCTTGATGTTTTCCGTAAATACAATACAACCATGACAAAGAAATTAAAAGAGGCCGTTTATACACATAAAGTATTAGTTCACGATTTTTACCTTTTAATATGAAATTTAAAGATGAAACCATCATTCAATTTTCTACCATGGAGGTGATGTGATGAGCTAATTTAAAAATAACAATCCCGCGAATTGCTTGTTAAAAGGGTTTAAACTATGCTTTTCTTTTCTTTGTTTATATTGAGCGAACGTTGAAATACATTTATATAAACTCGAGAAGATTGCAAATGTATACACATTTTTTTTAGTATCAGTGAATACAGTCAATCAACGAAATAAATGTGTTATTGTTTTGAAATACATTGCAGTCTAAAGGAAGGAGCGGTGTATGTAAATGCCATGTTCACCATAGTCAACGCAGTTTGTTTCAAATACGTGTTTTCTAAAAACAAAAACTTCACTCAGTATGTGTCGTTTCAATCGATGGCACATGCAACAGTGTGAGTGCTAATGATGGACTTCTCTTGGATAAGACTCGCAAAGTCTTGCATTTGAATGATCTTGCTGATGCAAGTGGAGTTTCACCTTCTTTATGTTTTGATAGCATATTTGATTATTTTCTTCTTTAGGAAAATGTATGGAATTATTAAACTTTGCAATGTAGTCACAAGCTTAAGTTTGCGAGCAATTGCGAGTCAATCACTAACTTTTTTTCTTGCATATATTAATATGCATCGTGTATCGATATAATGTCTGCATTCGAGAAGAACAAGAAAAAATACTACCAAAAAAAACAACATGAACCGCTGCAACCACAACAGTTACGGATGAACGTTACGTACATATGTACGAATCCTATATGTTCGCATATAATGTAGGTTAATCTGCATGAACAATTGCACGCTTAAATTTGTTTAACGTGTGTTGTCATACGCGAGGAAACAGACATCATGCTGTTAACAATTGACATGATTGTACAGTTCACGCGTAAACAAGGTTGTCATAGATAATGACCCGTTTTAATGTTAATAAAGTATGCTGACACGAAAATGCGCTGTTGTTACTGATTACCTGCGTCACGCGTTTGTTATAACAGTAATGCATTTGGATATTCAAACACAGGTAACCCTAGTGTATACGTAATACAGAATTTCTTTGTTTTTTAGAGAGATCTTCAGGATAATGTTTTTACTTATTTTTTATAAAGATTCTATTTACGACTGAATATTTTATCTTTATTTAAGTTAATAGTGGAGTTTCGAATAGGCTGTACATGTCAATTAAACGAATATATATAAAAACACGATATGAGCATCCACATTAATTGAATAAGTTGTATGCTGACACGCAATAGGTGAAGATGATGAATGAACTGTAACAAGCATGCGGCAATAAGCCTCATTTTAGGATCAAATAATTTCAAGCAACCCCAAATATAATCTAATCGAAAGAAGCGAGCTGACACCTTTGATAAATGGCAACATAAACATCAAAGGGTGTCACATAAACATAATTTTCATATTTTGCAAATTAACGAGATATATAGTTAATGAGCAGGACTTTATGGTATCGTTAGTGGTCGCCTTAAGACAATATAGCCAGGAAGTCATTACTTATTGTCCTAATTTCACGAGTGGTTTGCGATGATTCTGGAGCAAACCCATACTTAATATAATGTTGTTGTACAAGTAATACGCAACTCTGGTCTTATCTTGGTAAATGTTATTGGTGAATATTTAGGATACCTTTATGTATGCACAATTCTAGAATATATATATATTAAAATTGCTATGTTTATATGTTGTTCTTATCTGTTTTTTTTCAGGTCATTCGTTTTTCTATTGTTGTTTGTATACATGCACATGTATTAATATGCATATATAATTAACTATCTATTGTATATATTAATGATGTAAATATTTGTTGTAAATGTGTTATGCTCTCCATGAATGGAGGAAATAAAGAAAATATCTATCTGTTCAGTGAGGCGTAATTTTATAAGTTGTTTTCGTGGTAAATTTGAACGATTCTTCTATTATTATAATTTTCAGACTTTGCATGGATGGACTGACTCTTGTAAAAAAAACGTACAAACACAACAACCCTTGTGATGGCATAATGGTTTAATTTGTACGCTTTAGAGAAGTCTAGTAAGCAAATTTTAGTGCTACTATGTAACTATTAAGATACCACATGTTACAGCCTCTACTGTATAAACATACCAATATTGGAAGCAAACGTATAATTACGTACTATACAATGCAAACGAGTTACTTTTGCTATGGTTCATAATGCACTTTTTCTGTTTTAAAAACANATGTTAATAAAGTATGCTGACACGAAAATGCGCTGTTGTTACTGATTACCTGCGTCACGCGTTTGTTATAACAGTAATGCATTTGGATATTCAAACACAGGTAACCCTAGTGTATACGTAATACAGAATTTCTTTGTTTTTTAGAGAGATCTTCAGGATAATGTTTTTACTTATTTTTTATAAAGATTCTATTTACGACTGAATATTTTATCTTTATTTAAGTTAATAGTGGAGTTTCGAATAGGCTGTACATGTCAATTAAACGAATATATATAAAAACACGATATGAGCATCCACATTAATTGAATAAGTTGTATGCTGACACGCAATAGGTGAAGATGATGAATGAACTGTAACAAGCATGCGGCAATAAGCCTCATTTTAGGATCAAATAATTTCAAGCAACCCCAAATATAATCTAATCGAAAGAAGCGAGCTGACACCTTTGATAAATGGCAACATAAACATCAAAGGGTGTCACATAAACATAATTTTCATATTTTGCAAATTAACGAGATATATAGTTAATGAGCAGGACTTTATGGTATCGTTAGTGGTCGCCTTAAGACAATATAGCCAGGAAGTCATTACTTATTGTCCTAATTTCACGAGTGGTTTGCGATGATTCTGGAGCAAACCCATACTTAATATAATGTTGTTGTACAAGTAATACGCAACTCTGGTCTTATCTTGGTTAATGTTATTGGTGAATATTTAGGATACATTTATGTATGTATATATATATATGTATATATATATATATATTCTAGAATTGTGCATACATAAATGTATAAATATATATATATATATTTATATAATTAACAAGTATGTATGCATGGCGATTTAATAAAATGTGGCGATTCGATAAGCATTCAAGTTGTCCGCTAAATAAGGCAACAACATCTAGGTAAAAAGTTGGTTAAGACAGCTATGACGACAAATAAATAGGCACAGACTCGTATTCTGTTACTTTCGAGTGCTTATCAATTGCAATTAACTCTCAAATATATGCAATTACCCAAACATGTATTTGATTCTTCGTTATGACGGAATCCCTGATTCAACTGTTTACGAATTATTGTTTTATCAAAATTTACGTCCACAACTTATTTGCAAATACGACCACGAAGAGCATGTGTTACTTCTTGAAGGCGACTTAGTACATGTGTTTATCTTACAGCGCTTTACCAGACAGTTCAGTAGCGGAAAGGTCTTTTAGCAGTACTTGAAACAACATTGATAACAGCCTTGCAGCTGAAAGCACATGACTGATATGCAGATTATAACGATTAGTTTGGATTAAGATTTGGTGTTGTTTGTTTGCATACAGGTGTTTCAAGTAATGCACTGGTTTTATGCTCCATTTCCATGTCAATCGGTTTGTTCTTGGAATTTTATTTTAACATTTACGTCCAATTTTCGTCTGAACATTGTCATTATTTAAACGCAAAATAACATTAGCAATTCCGTCTTATAACACACAAACATACACATTAATTCATCAGGGAATTTTTGAATAATTACATCGGTTGTAACATAGTGATCATTAATCAATAATCGGTTTCAGTTGTCGCGGAATTATATAATTTTACCTTTAAAACAATATTTTCATTACAAAAAATATAATGTCTTTTTTTTTTTACTTTTTATTCAAATCAATTAGCGGATGTGTTGAATAGGCGGTGGGTTTTAATGAACTATTATATGCATGCATGAGTACCAATACTTGTAAACATATGTTGGCATAAGTGCTTATACTTAAAGTTTGCAAAAAAAAAAAAAAGACGGGATATTCGATAATTGTTACACGTTGAAGCACCCATATACTTATTTCTGCTGATAATTGCGTACTTCAGAAAAGAAGAGTACCCGTGCTGGCTGTAAATAATATTGATTTACACATCACTTATCTTCACGACATGTTATCTTAATTAAATTGTATTAAGATCGCTCTTGGGTACTACATGATAATATTGTCCGAGCTTTATTTAACGCTATGTCGACCTATAATTCAAAACGATCATTCATGCATTCATAACCAAGTGTTTGTCTATAATTCAAAGTATCCAAAACAGTTATCTTCATGTACGAGTACCTAGAAAAGGGATTGCAAGTGATATGGTAGCGGAGCTGAAAAAGCAAAATGCAAATGTGCGTTCATGTTCGATAGGGTTGTTCAAAGAGCTGTATACATGGAGGTATTTTGATGGACCAGGTACGACACGATCAAGTGGCAACACCTTACCTCGGGTATTACTATTTTGAATTGTGTTTATTATGCTTCAATAACAAGACTTGGCATAACTTCGACTTCTTCTCTTTCTTCTTCTTATTTTTTTCTTTATTATGTATGTTGTTGACATCATTAGTTTTAGTGCTATGTCTTGTACTAACTGCTCTTTTTTCACAATTCTTGTCCTTTTTATTGCATTGATGAGCATAATGTTGATAGTGATGATGTTTCTTCTGATGATGTTGATGACGATTCAATTTATGATATATAAGTACTTTTGCTGCTAAAACTAATATGCAATAGTCAATAAACTAACTTGATGGGGGTCATACTGGTAACCCTGTCTCCGATGTATATTTTTTGTTAAACTATTGTCGCAATTAAATATTTTGGCTTGAGTTGGCAGCGGACTAGAGGACTTAATAGCATACATCGATTAATTGTTTTGCAATGCATTATGACTCTTATCACGCCGAGGATGACACTCTGAGAAGTGCCAATTTCACTCTCATCTCATCACACAAGTTATTGTGCTCCTAGGTTATCACTTGAACGCATTGAAGGTGCAGGATAATTTATGAATTCAGTGGCAGATTTCGGCTGTTTGCCGGGCTGATAAGCATATGTCAAGTTCACTTTTGCTTTTTCAGTTCATACAGATGATAAGGTCATGAGTGTTAACAAACATTCATAACCACAGTGATGTGCTTTCTTGTTGTTATTTTGCAACTTCAATTAGAGAGGTTGTTAAAGCACACTTTTACGGTGTAGAATTGCGTTAAGCTCATCATTCCTGTGGCACATGTGACCTGTGTTGATGAGTTCGTCGTTATAATTATCAAATGATGTGTATGTATAAAAGTTTGGATTAATCAAAATAAATAACAATTATATAAATAACAGGAACACATGCACGTTAGAGACTTGAATATTTCATTGTTATTCTTTAATAGTCGACACGAGCAGATTTTTTTAGAGCTATGTAACTTCTTTGGGCCAAAGTGCGGACCTGAATTAATACATTATATGGTTAACAAATGAAAAGCATCCTTGATTGTCAAGAGGGACAGTTCGAAGACAAACAGCATGTCTTTAAATAATAATGCGATATTCGGAGACATGTGTTGACAGAATATTTAAATGCTACTCCTATTAATTTTTTTTCTTGAGTATAATAACTTTACTAATCGAAAAGTTAAGCAAACAATAATTTAGAAAATATTTGAAACACAACTTTCCTCTGCACACATTCTATGTTCTGCTTAGTATTTTGATGGGTGGAAGTCTTTATCCTTTTTCAGTTAACATGTTACATATTATATTGCCAAGATGCATTCATTGGCTAACGAGTAGAGCCTATCGTTTCTCGAGTCGCCCACACGCCCGTTTCGGTAGCGACAATCACTTCGCGGCTCCTTGACATTCAGATGGTTTTCGATAAAGTCAAGCGCGCATGTCGAAAACAAGTGCGCGCTTATTTCCCAAGAAATATGTATTATATTCCAATTGGAGTTAACATTCGATAAATGGCCCTTTTGACAACCCATCGGAATACTTATGAAAGGTGAAAACTGTTCCACGACCAGTTCTGCACGACGACTTTGAAAAAAGAGCCGAATGAAATAAAAAACAATGCCAATATGCGTTATATTGCGTCATGACATTTCATTGGTTCTTGTTAGTTCAACAAAACGACCTTACATTTGTAATTTAAGAAGTGATTTCTTTTCCTGAAGTAACATGCAGAATGATAATCGTAATGGAGACATACTATTATCCGATATATACGACCATATTACGTACATTAAATGATATGAACTTTGTCTGAAGACCGTGGTAACTTGTAAGTGATATATTCTTACTCCACAATAAATCACGTAAATATAGATTGCGCCTTTTCTTACGGATTGTGCACAGTTTTGTTGTTCATCTCGTCGAATTCTAGGCATATTGACATACTATCACAAAACGAAATACACCTTCTAACAGCAACGATCGGTGTAGCCATAAAACCGCATGCTTTACTTAAATGTTACTTCATTTGTAAATTTAAATTGGAAACATTTGGCGCAAAACCGTCTCGATTCCATCACATGTCATTGCCTTAACGTACCTTGTCGTTTATACCACCAACTAAATTGCCATTTAGAAGATAACCGAGGCAATTCGGAATCCATGCAGCAGTTATCGGCTGTATATGTCGGTGTCATCTATATATCATTGCACACTGGTGGTGGGATCGTGACTCATAAAATACACGGAACCAACTGCTGTCAAGACTGCCATTCGCATGAGCAAATGTATTAAATAGGGTTCTAGTTGAATAAAACGTGTTTGAATGTACATACGAATTAATCATCTTATGTCGGTATGTTCTTGAATAATTGTTATATGCTTATGTAAAATAAAGACAACAAGCAATTCATTTTTCATAATTAATTTTGTACAAGGGTAACACAATCCGATTGAAAAAAAAACAGGTACATTTTTTATGCCGTTTAAGTAAAGATAAATTTTGATGAGATGGTGTACGGTGTAAAATATGAAAATGGCTCCATAACTATATTTAAATATGCGGAGTATACTCTTTATGATTGCGAAAACAAATTATGTTTATTAGATTTGTAGACGATAACAATTACTGGGTATTTTGCTAAATTGTGGACATTAATCAATACCATTTAATAATACGTTCAGGTAGGCAATGCTATGACATTTACTTGTAAATCACTATATTGTAGCTCAACACCATTAACCCGGCACCTGTCAACTCAATAAGCATAAATTATCCGGTTGAATTGCTTCGAATGTGCATTCGATTTTGTTCGTATACGTTTTACACGTGTTTAATGAGACCATACCAGTACACCTAGTGAGGTACGCTTCAATCTATTCAAATCGCTTTCAGAACGGAAATTAAAAAAATCATCGTAACGGTAGTTTAATACAAACTAATAAATTCATTCGCAACGGTAGTTTAATACAAACTAATATATCCATCGTAATGGTAGTTTAATCAAACTATTAAACGAAAGACCAACAACACATATAGAGGGGTAAGGAGAGCTTTATTAATAATACTAACTATAACTCCAAAACTAAAAGCGCGCGTAATAACAAACATGGCAAATCAAAGTAGATGCGCGCTAAAGGTAATGCAATAATGAAATTAAATAATTCATGTTACAAACATTGGTAATAACGCATGTTCAAGCATTGTAAACAATTCAAAGATATGCATGCATACACAACAAACAAGATAATGTTATTCCCGAAAACCCCCGCAGTTACTGTCAAAGGGAGGAGGGTGGGTAAAACAAAGCATCCTTGACGGAGATTGCGCGCAAACTGCCAGACAGAATCAGCCGGTCAAACCAGTAACTAATTATCACGTGACTGATAAGACCAAACTGAGGCCCCCGAAAGGGGCAGCGGGTGTGTTAATCTTTCCTCTAAATACAATTAAGAACCTTAATTATACTTAAACGAAAGACCAACAACACATATAGAGGGGTAAGGAGAGCTTTATTAATAATACTAACTATAGCTCCAAAACTAAAAGCGCGCGTAATAACAAACATGGCAAATCAAAGTAGATGCGCGCTAAAGGTAATGCAATAATGAAATTAAATATATTCATGTTACAAACATTGGTAATAACGCATGTTCAAGCATTGTAAACAATTCAAAGATATGCATGCATACACAACAAACAAGATAATGTTATTCCCGAAAACCCCCGCAGTTACTGTCAAAGGGAGGAGGGTGGGTAAAACAAAGCATCCTTGACGGAGATTGCGCGCAAACTGCCAGACAGAATCAGCCGGTCAAACCAGTAACTAATTATCACGTGACTGATAAGACCAAACTGAGGCCCCCGAAAGGGGCAGCGGGTGTGTTAATCTTTCCTCTAAATACAATTAAGAACCTTAATTATACTTAAACGAAAGACCAACAACACATATAGAGGGGTAAGGAGAGCTTTATTAATAATACTAACTATAGCTCCAAAACTAAAAGCGCGCGTAATAACAAACATGGCAAATCAAAGTAGATGCGCGCTAAAGGTAATGCAATAATGAAATTAAATATATTCATGTTACAAACATTGGTAATAACGCATGTTCAAGCATTGTAAACAATTCAAAGATATGCATGCATACACAACAAACAAGATAATGTTATTCCCAAAAACCCCCGCAGTTACTGTCAAAGGGAGGAGGGTGGGTAAAACAAAGCATCCTTGACGGNATTTATATGCAACAATTTATTTAAAAATAGTATTTCGGCTGGCAATCGTATTGAATGAAAGTGTCAATGCAACCGAACCTTTACATCGAAAAATTGACTTCCAGGCCCAAACACTCAGTCCGATCTGACCTCTTCAACTCGTACATCATTCTCACGGAAAACTACAGGCCGTAAGAATTCGAATCTCGGGCGGGTCTCAACATATTTGACGAAAAGAAGAAAAGCACGTGGTACCCGCCAGAGGCGCAGTTATTTATGAAGCAAATTTAATTAAATATTGACGACTTACTGATCTGAATCATCTCAACAGGGCTTTCCGATGTTTGATATTGCCCTGTGGTATTATCGGCTCCTTTGGGCAAATTCGTACAACTGCTACACCACGTCAATCAGACGACCATTCCATGATCCAATTAGGGTTGTACAAACAGGATAAGAAGGAATTCGCATTCGGTTTATCTGTCGTAAGAAAACCCCGATGTCTTCCATGAAAGCCAATTTTGGACAAGTCTCAACATTTTTTACGAAAAGAATAAAGGGTCCTGAAACCCACAAGAGACGCGTTTATTTATGAAGCAAATTTACTTAAATAGTGTTTATCTGAATCATCTCAACAGGACTTTCCCTATGTTTAATATAGCACCGTGTAATTCTCGGATCCTTCGGACGGATTTTTACAAGGGCTCCGAGATGGAGGCCCCTTTAAGGAATCAATGAGGGATCTGCAAACATTATTGGATGGCATGTATATCCGTTATATATAAACCAGTCGCTAATAAGTTAATTACATACGTTGAACTTATATTATGTTAAATACAAATACACATACGACTTTAATCTAAACATATTTTTATTTTTTGTTCTTGTATGGTTACTTTTTGTATTAATTGAAGAGTTCTGAACTGCGTATTTAAGTCTAAAATTTGTAAACACTAGCAGACATTACTAAAATGAATTATTTCGTATCGATCTATTTGTACAATTTTATTTCAAGGAATTAAAGTTTAGACTCAACTTCTAGTGCAGCTAGCCTTGGTAAAAATAAATGCTAATGTTGGTCAGCATCGATGTTATTCATCATGTGTCCGTTCTAATCAGTCGCGCTGACCTTTTCGTCGATAAACAGAGGGCAAGTAATGAAACGGATAATTAATTATTGGCCCTTAGGTCAGACATGTTGTACCAAAGCATTGCAAATGGTTCTATTAAAATCCCTAAGGTAAACAGTATATAATCGCTGTCAGCATTGTTGGCAGACTGGAGTCTGATAATATATTGCGTTACCATTTGAGTAAACCTACTTTAACTAAAACAAAATAATATATTTATCGCGACAAATAACAGTGTTTAAGTATATGTTAAACATAATTCGTGTAATATCTGGATACCAATAAATCCTTAATTTCTTAGAGCCTTTGTTTAACAAACATAGCATATTGTAATAAACAATATTCGAGACTTGCCTGCGTCCCGACCGACCATCGGACAGACAGACCGAGAAGCTAATTCTTAATTGCTGAGAACAGGGATATAATAAATAATTAACGCTAATCTGGTAGTACTTCTAGTTATTCATGTTTATTCTCGGGCAAAAACTGCACTTAAATTGGCAATATTTTTTGACAAAATACTAGCTAGATTTAGGTAATATATAACTGTATTTCCTCACAAAACATGAGAAGCTAAACACATTTTTCAGCTAAAGGTAATGCAATAATGAAATTAATTATATTCATGTTACAAACATTGGTAATAACGCATGTTCAAGCATTGTAAACAATTCAAATATATGCATGCATACAAAACAAACAAGATAATGTTATTCCCGAAACCCCCGCAGTTACTGTCAAAGGGAGGAGGGTGGGTAAAACAAAGCATCCTTGACGGAAATTGNAATAGGTTAAAGACACAATTGAGCAACACAAATAAAACAAAGCATCCTTGACGGAGATTGCGCGAAAACTGCCAGACAGAATCAGCAGGTCAAACCAGTAACTAATTATCACGTGACTGATAAGACCAAACTGAGGCCCCCGAAAGGGGCAGCGGGTGTATTAGTCTTTCCTCTAAATACAATTAAGAACCTTAATTATACATAAATTCATCGCAACGGTAGTTTTATAAAAAATAATATATTCATCGTAATGGTAGTTTAATACAAACTAATGTATTCATCGCAACGGTAGATTAATACAAACTAATACATTCATCGCAACGGTAGGTTAATACAAACTTATATATTCATCGCAACGGTAGTTTAATACAAACTTAGACATTCATCGCAACGGTAGTTTAATACAAACTAGTATATTCATCGCAACGGTATAGAAATACAAAAACTAATATATTCTTTGCAACAGTATTTTCATAAAAGAAACTAATGTATTTTCATCGTAACGGTATTTTAATACAAAAACTAATATATTTATCGAAGCATTCTTCGTGCATAGGAGCCAGTGTCAACATAGCATTGGCGAGCTACGCATACATATACATGTCATTTTGTTAAATCGGAATTCGTATTTAATCTTAAAACCAAAATCACTTAAATTATGTGAAGAAATGTGAACGGAATAAAAACGTATTACTTTCGAGAGTACAGCGATCACCACTTACCAATGCGTATTCTATTTCATAAACAGGTAAATGGAGGTTGGCTCATCTTTACATTGGCTTCATAGAGTAATAAGGCTAGGTGGTTGGAAACGCAAGCTGGCAAGAGCAATTAATGAAGTTCCTGTGTTTCCCAGTTCATTTAGGAACTAGTTTAATCACGTTGATGTATATTATTAGCAAACAGGACATCATATATTTGCTGATTTTTTTTTAAATATTTTGCAAATACAACGAATTTAAAATGATGCGAAAACGACTATATGAAAAACTAGTCTAGTTGGCATTTTATTTGTCAGTCGTTATACCTAAGGCATAATGCGACTGTTAAATAAGGATTAATAAGAAATGATTGTAATTAATTTTGAGAGTTAATTGCTTTGAAACCCATTCGTTTTCAGTAATCACCAAAGACGCACTAGAATATTATAATCAACAAGGCCTATTACAAACACGTTTTTAGAATGCCTGACAAAAATGCAGATATTTAGGTATGAAAGGTATAAAGAAGGTATACAAATCCCCATTTATTATATCAAACAATGTTTACCATTTTGATCCATAGGACACGGGTTTGAATCCCCATGGTTGCAACTGTTTTTGTATTTGTTTCTTTTTGTTTAACCATTTATTATGGTTACTAAACCTGTGAATTTAGTTTGAGTGGTAACATCGATTTAGGGATAAATGAAAGACCAATACAAATTAAGTTGTAATTTGTGTTTTGTTTCATCTGACATTGCAAAAGAATACGATTGGTGGGTCGGCGAAACATTATCAGGCGAAACATTATTGTCCGCTACTTGTTTATTTATAGACAATAACCATTACAATACGATACGATATGTTACGATATGATGCGATTTGAACCGAAGCGATGCGATGTCATGCGATACGAAACGTTGCAATTCAATGCATTGCAATGCGATACAGTGCAGCGCAAGGTTAAACATACAAGCTTGGAAAAAAAAACAAGTTTAAGGTTGTCATCGACATTAAGGGTTGGTCGAGTTTGCAAAATTAAAGAATGGTCGATCAAACAGATTTTCATTATAGGCTAAATATTTAGGCTAATATGTTTGATGCTTTGAAAGGGGCGATAACATGTTGATGATCCCAATGTTATTAATTTCAACATTCAATGAGTAACAAATTACGGCTAACGATGTTATTTGCTCACATTTGTTGGCCAGTGTCAGCAATATGGATGAAATTTTGGGACAGATATTAATTTACTAACACAGCAAAAAAGGTGATATGATGCAATTATTTATTTTGTCACTTTTTCCCCCACAATATGTTACGCATCTGCAAATTATTTTAGAGACAATTACTACATTTGTTAAATAGTTAACACATATTTTTGACGACGACATTTAAGAGCTTGTGACGATATTGTGAAAATATGAAGCATGCAAAGATTGTGGACAATTCATATTGAATGAATAGCAATAAAAAATAGTTTAATTACGTATGCATGTCTTACTGCTGAACTTGATACAGAATGAACCCATTATGTTTGATTAGTTCTGTTGCGAAATAAAACAGTTGAAGTCAAACCCATTAGACGGAAATCTCATTGTTTGTAAAATATGCACTTAACAGCGAAAATATTGTTTATTGAACGAACTCAATGTCTTTAAGCTGGTTGTTAACTAACATATCAAGCAAGTCCATATAAACAATATTTAAATAAAACAATTGATACGGATATTATTAAGTATAATATACAAACTAGAAATGGCGCGGCAGAGGCCGACGCGTATCCCAACACCGAATGTTTGACC
>VMBQ01004382.1:76173-87315 GCA_007657795.1 Dreissena rostriformis | reverse complement strand
TACTCGACACTAATAACAAATAACTAAATCAGAATTTACACCCTGTGACAATTACAACTTTACGAATGTCGATCTTTGCAAAGCGAAAGTTTTCATCGACATGTGGGGTGCCGTCGCGTGTGCTTTTGCGCTCCTTGTATTCTCCGTCGACAGGTTCCGGGAAGTATGTTGTCCTCTCAATCGACAAATATCCTAGCGACTTGTATTGCAGCTTTGTGCCGCGGTAACATTTTGGATCTCTGTTGTTATCGCTGCTCCTGCCACAGTAACCTTCGGAATTGTTTCTGAAAACAAGACGAACATTTTTAATTCCACAACCGAAGTGTTTGTTTGTACCATTACACCAGCGCTCAAGAATCATCCACTAACAATAATAATAATAATAATAATAATAATAATAATAATAATAATAATAATAAAAATAATAATAAAATCTTTATTTAAAGAAGATAGACATGTTAAGAAATACATTAGATGAAATTACATAATATGCAATTTTGGGGCTTCTTGTAGTCCCCGTCGACAGGTTCCGGAAAGTATGTTGTCCTCTCAATCGACAAATATCCCAGCGACTTGTATTGCATGTAATCTAATGATCTTTCAACTAGCATCTACGGAAATTCTCGCGGGCGTATCCGTATCAACTGTGGTGATGGATTTTTTTATTGGAAGACAGATCTACTTGCATTGGGGATAATTCCCTGGCAGTTTCAGGTCGGATTCTGGGAAAGAGATTCATTCCGACTTTTCATCTGATCAGTGTCACACGCAGCCCAAACCTCCAGTTGCGGGTGAAAACGTCCGCGCAACAGAAACCGCGAGTGCGAGCAATACGGATTACACAATAAATCAAGATGAACAAGAGAAAATAGTAATGCTTTCTGATCCAAAGACAAAACCTTCGACCAAAATTGACCTCAGTTGTTCTGGCAGCGAATCACCAAGAAGCACATTGAAACCATTATTTACTACGTCTATTCGAAGTGATGCCTCAAGACGTACGACCTTCGGACGACAGAGTTCCCGTATAGGATTGCGGAGTTTTCCCTACAAAACACTGATATGGTTTGTTCTCACGTTGATCTTAATTGCCACAAACTGGCTTTCAATGGTTATGGCTTTTCTTAACCCAAACAGCATCAACAAAGACCAGAAGGAGGGTGTGGTGTTCTCCGTCTTCTATCGTATCTTGTACATCAACAACTGCATCAACCCGATTGTCTACGCGATTCTTGATGAGCATTTTCGAAGTGTGTGTAGAAACATCGGACCAAGGCTAAAGGCACGTTTTAGAGGAACATGAGGCATACCCGCATGGTGATACTAAGTATACGGGCATACGCTATAAATATTTGTTTTTTACGATACCTACTGTATCAGTACTCTGAAGAACAGAATGCATCTAGGTAATTATGAATTTCATACTATAAATATATAATTCTAAAATAAAGTATTGTAATAAACAAGAAGATAATCAGACGGAATGTCTCAACCTGCACTTTATAGAAGGTTCATCACACAATAACAATAAAGCAAATTGCAGCGGCCATTCCAAGGATTGTTTACGGTGTTTTCATTTGTATCTGTTATCTAAATTTTCGTTGTTTAACTGGTAGACAACTCTAACGCAAACATAACATTAATGTCATACTTCTGATATCATTATATTTACAAACGGCATTGTGAACGATCATTTTCATGACTCGAAACTAATTCGGAAATTTAACCTGCAGAAAACAACAACAAAAGGAAACATATTAATGTATTGTGGAAGTATGTTTTTATGCCATGCATGCATCGATGTAAATACACGTCTTTAGTCTTTACTTTATAAGAAAACATATGATAAGCTGGTTTTAATTAAATAGTGATCTGTCAATTATGTATAAATGTAGTTATGGCCTGATATCTGACTAAATTGTACTAATTTAGTGCTTTATCTGTATATAATTAACTTTTTTTTTTCTTCAATTATAAATAAAAACACAATATGTTTATCAATTTACATCTTTTAACTTGTATACATGTAAGAGGTATTATATAGTCTCCCATTGACAATAATCTTTATTGTGTGGTCTTTTTGTATAGTAATTTGTGAATGCAGTTAACAAAATAAAATTAATAAATAGTAAGTTAGTAAAAGTAAGACGATTTGATAAAGGACCGCAGAGGTGTGTATGATAAAACTGCAATACTGCTGCAGCTTCTAGAGTTTCACTTCTTCATATTGAAATTTTAAGACGTTATTATCGGCAATATTGTGTATTTGTTTGGCCTAAAGTATCGTTTAAGTATTAAACGCGTACCAGCGATAAGCATCAACAAACATATGGATGTCGTATGTGTATGTTGTTCGGCTGCTTATGTGTATCGTACGCAGTACTTGAAATCATGCTGAAACGACAAAGGATGTCATGGATGTGTGTTCCTGTGTCGTAATAAGACATTCGTATTTTATACACTACAACCCAAATAGCATCAAAGCGATATTATGGTGACATCGCCGCTGCAGTGACGAGTTTCCATAATCAAAATTCTAATGCAAAATGTGTATTTTGCATGCACATGTATGCGTGCAATTTGAAATTATAGACATTGAACACTTTAACATACGTAACATAAAGTTAACTGTTAATGTGAATCACAACTTCGATTTTTGATTTTCTTGTGTTAACAATTTAAAAAAAGTAAGAAATGGTATGGCACGGCGTAAAAAGAACGTTGATTTTGAATTTCCAAATGCAAATTGGCACAAAACGTTCAACTATCAAACAATTCTAGAACCGCTTTCTTCGTCCGTTGTCTTCCACATACAAACGTATTGTAAACGTGTATAAACATCACAATTAAATCGCGACTTCTCTTTATGACGTGACAATTAACGGTGATACGAATAATCTTTTTGGTAATGAGTAATAGCGATTATTCGCGATGTTGTCGCTCAAAAATTGCGAGAACATTCAGTCTTGGCTGCCTGATTACTGTGGTGATTGAGCGTTCATATTCAACACTATCCAGGCTGAGCGTGCGACGGATGCAAAATGACTTTGGGCTCTACTTTACTATGTTGTCCAAATTCTCTTTTTGGTTTTTATTAAACCATCGTTGAGTATTATCCCGTAATTCTCATAACAAATTAGACGCATTTTGAGGAAACAAAACTGCGGTAGTGAACTTTGAAATGGCTTGAAAAAATGCTTATATATTAAATATGTGTTTTAATTAGTCAATTTCCCAATGTTTACATACTAATCCCAAGACTGTTAGAACATTTACTTAGTGTAAAGACAAGATGCAACTGTGCTTCCATTACAAAGAACTTGTGTTAATACCTGTCTCAGACTTGTATTGTTGCTTGCAGATAACATCATTAAATAAATGCTTCTGATGCGCAAACTTCTTGTATCGAATGTCAAAAGCTACTGACCGTTCCCCACCATTCCTATAAATATGTGCATCTTTAATGCATTGGGTAACACAGTTTCGATGGATGCAAGCGAAAGAACAGTAGCATCGCTGTTTTAATAACCACATAATTGTATGCATATACGTCACATCGTGCTAAAATGTAACCCTCTATACACATTATGAATTGCATCAACTTGGCTCGCCACGTGCGGATATCCGGACGTGAGTAGACATGTCGCTATCATACATCACGATCTTCCAACGTGATCTGTCGAGTGAGATGTTGATATTTCATACTAACTAACGTCTTGGCTGTTAGTAATGTACATTCAGCTTCACCACGGAGGCGTTGACAAGTGTATATGTAAGACAACAACCACCTCGACCAACATTGTGTAGACACTGCAAATCAATCACTGGGTCTACGTGTCGTCTCCATTGATCGGTACCGGAGAATGTGTTGTCTTCTTAAGCAACATATATTCCAGACTATTGCTTTACAGATGTGCAGGCTTATAACGAATGGTGGCAATACCCAGTGTAGAAATACATGATATAGTGAGAGAATTACAAGACCAATTGTCATGGCTATAAAGCTGTTGTGTACACAGATCTTGTTACATAGACCATAAGCTATACATTGGACTACCGCAAAATACATGTTAACCAGTCCGAAGAATGGATGCCCTTAAATATATTAAAGTAGTAAAAACAAATTAAGTACAAATATTTATAAATGAATGGCTAGATACGATCTTGTTCAGTAAATAAGAATATGAAAACTGTGGCATTTTTGAAGTATTTCGATTCCACGGTTTGCATGTTTATCACGTTCAACCTTCGGACCATCACACCGAACATNATATATATATACCAGGACTGTTTAAAGGCAATTTAAGGGGATCTGCAAACAATCAAATATTAGTATATATTGATATTGAAAGTCTTTCTGATCATGGTCGAATAAACAATTCTTATATAACTAATTTATTTTTGTATGTAAAAAATACGAGTACTCATTTTGCTTTTAATAATCTATGTTTATAATTATTACTAGTAAGTGAATGAATTGTATTACCTGAATTGCTACTTTAAGAATTAGCTCATTTACTAGTGTACTAATCCAATGACACACATAAACGGGTATTTTTCGAGTGCTCTCCTCTAAATCAATATCACATAGCGGTTTATCTTACGGCCACGGTTTTTACTGATAAATATAAAAATGAAATAAATGTTCCACGACGTGATGAAGCCCATGGCCTACTTCTTCAAATGAATATAATAAATAAATCAAGTAAACAATCACTGATTGTAAAACAAAGCGCTTAATATCGTGAAGTACTTAGAAGAAACTAAAAGTTTAGAATCGTTACATGAAATAAACATAAATATATTTATCAGGAAATGTACGGATTTTACCTTAATTAATCAGTACATGTTTCATCATCAGGATCCATATTAATTATAGGTATCGATCATCTCAATTCGAAATATAAAACATTTACTTGACACATCACATATATTAACATTTGTCAGTTTTATGTTGTATATATTGACGAAACAAATGGTAAGTGATGACTTATGTCGCGTAATGAGTATATGTTTCCTGATAACCGAGTGTTGTTATTTTATATTATGATTGTATAACTTTTATCGAATACATTATTTTCAACATTGTTTGTAGGTGAACTTTAAGCGGCAAGCAACTATTGTTTAAATCTTAAAAACAAACAAACAAACGAATTTCGGTAATGCGAATAAGGCGGACGCAATTTATTAAGACGCCATTTGATATTGCGACTGAATTTTCCTTCAACATTACTTGCAAACATATGATAAGACCGCAGTAAGATTGATTAATATCCTCAGATATATTTTCTTTGTTCAGCATCACATTCGTGAATCGAGGTCTCGTACAAAAGATACGTCGATTTTCTTCAGCTACAATGTGAACTTATCATTCGATCACTTTTAAACGGGGCTCTAGAATGGGACACTCTGTTGATAAGTTTATGTTAATATTTGACTCATAGCCCTGAGCTAATCAGCGCCGATTTAAAGAAAGAACTGCACACATTAATTACTAAGAAAATTATTCCTTTACGGGAGTCATGCATTTTTGATATTTATTCTCGAATTGAGAACTAATTCTCAATTCGAGAATCGAATTGATAAACCAACCCATGTGAAAGACGTCGGGCCTTTCTGATTAAAGTTGATGAGGTCCGTATTATTCCCGAAACTGGCGGCCCTCGTGTCCGACCAAAAAATACAATATGTAAAACTGTGTTTAGTTGAAAATAAAAACGAAACTAGAAATATATAAAACATAATACGGACTGGTTTATGTTTATTTCACTTCGATATAATTGTTTAACGATAAAATAAAACGGAATTGTTTTTGTGTGAACAGTAAGAGTAATAGAGTTTCATATTGCTGCTTAGAATTACTTGTAATGTATAAAAAGCACAAAGATGTCTTCAATTCTAATCGACAGTTTTATGCTAGTTCTAGAATAATCTAAGCACCATGGTGATTCTATTGTTAAACAAACAGCATTTGACCTTGGCTGTTTTCATAACGTTAATTGAAATGTATCCAACTGACACAAATTTATCATCACGTGTTATGTTTAAGTAGTGTTTTAGTAGATGGTGTTAATAGCATATACTACAACCGGCAATATAAAACCGTTTGGTCTGAACTTTAAAAAGAAGGGCAGCACATAATATTGAGTTATATGTACAACAGATACGGGCCAATAAAACAAGACAACTCGTACATTTATTGAAAATTATTAGGTGGTTGCACCATTTATTCACTGTGTAATGATCTCGTATATTTATTTTTTACCGGTTTGGCTTGAAGACCTCATATTCATTATTTGATTATCGTCATTCCGGCGTGATCAAATGTCTCGTTCTGTTACAATTTGACACGTACTGCAGAGCAACATGAACTAATTAAATGAGGCAATTGGAAAAAATAAGTATAATACATGCAATTAGGGCATGTTATATATGTGTACATTAAATTGTAATACAATTGTTATGTTCGATATCAGCTTCTTTTTATACAATAGTAATATTTGTTAAAAACAAATCCTATCCTCATTTTTGTATATGCTTAGCCACAGTTGAACACAAAATGCGGGCTTCTTAAGTCCTAACAAATATCACCGGCATACCTGGGTAGCTATATCCAATCAGGAAGGTACCTGTTATCAACGCTGATAGCAAAATGCGTTTTGCAAGGGCAACGCTTTTACAAACAGACCTATGGAAGTCGATGTGAATTAAGGTATGTGTGTAGTTTCTGCTTATTTCTAAAATTGATTATGATTCTTCTCTTTGGTGACATTAACTACATTAAGATAAAATGTTTTGTAAACATGATTTAATGGTTTAATGCAAAATAAGTGGTTGTGTTAGTTTATAACGATGTGTAATATAGTCGTTTCACTTCATATTTATTGTGTGTTTACGATGATGTGATGCCATTAACGTAAGCGACTTTAAAATTAGAACACTGTATATATGTGACCATCGTTTTCAACGCTTTATTTATACTATAAGACAGATTCAGTAACCATAGCATGTGTAATTGACACATTATGAATCAGGTACCGTGTTTATGTTTGCTTACGAGGGTTTCTTTCAAACGAAAACGCACATCCTAAAAAATAGGTATTGTCCTATGGTCACAATCATACTTCCAATAAGATAAAGTAAATATATTGCATTTGTTTTCAGTTTATTTCATCAAGTCATGGATCTGAAAATACAGGTACTGTATAATTTTCTTATTAAATGTATAGATGCATTCTCAGTGTAATCTCTACTGAGAATTAAGCAGTTAATTGTAAATACACCTTTGATTAAATTGATGTCATATTTTAAGTTCACAAGATGACGAAAGGTAATTGATTTATATATGCAGCAAAATAACTAAAAATAGTTATGCAATCACAAGACAAACATCTATGGAGTAAGAGTATTAGATATCAGACGGTAAACAAGAATTGTCAAATAACGCCACCCGTTTCAAAACTAACCAATGCACAGGGGTCGCATTTTCAATATAGACTTTAAATCAAGATGACTATGAAATGTGGCCTTTACGAAAATGCATTTACCTGATGTTTAATATTTGGTATTTTGAAATGTGGTCCATTAGCAAGTGTGTTCAATATATTCACATATGTGTCAAGAGGTATAAAGCAATATAAGTAAAGATGTTCACCAAAAAAACTATTAATCATTTGAGCGGACTACGACCATCTTGGTGCCAAATATAAATACCTTGTTTTAATGTAAACATGTTTTGTTTAAGATATTCCTGATTATCCTGGTGTTTGCCACTAACGGGTCTGCAGAAACGTTTGACAATTACAGAGACTGTCCAGCAAAAGGCGTAGCTAATTCTTGCCATTGAACGTCAGAGATCATTGAATGCCGAAATCAAGCTCTTGGTCATGTTCCAAGTTTCACTCGAACCAACTGGCCATTCAAGATATTAGATCTTAGCAAAAATAATATCTCAATGATTGATATTCGAGAATTTGACAACGTTAACGTAACGGAAATTAACCTTTCGGACAACGTGATTTCTAACGTGCACAATGAGGCTTTCAATGCAATAAGAAAGCAACTTAACCGTTTAGACTTGCGCAACAACAGCCTGACACAACTTCCGCCCGTTCTCAAGATTCTAGATAATCTGACGATGATTGATGTCAGTTACAATCCCATACCACACTCTGGATTCATTGATGACGTCATGCGTCAAATAGGAGACTTTGTCCAAGAATTCAGATTTGGGGATCCAACTCTTCAGGAATGGCCAGACACGCTGCATCATTTCCCAGAACTAAGAATCTTAAAATTTTACGGCGGCACAATGGATCGTATTCCAATCGATTTATTTGCAGGCTTCGAGTGGACCCTGAGAAAGCTGTGGATGCAAGATACAAACCTTATTGCTGTCCCAATAGCCCTACAGGATCTTCACAGCGCTGATGAACTGCACTTCGACAACAACGTTCATGTGAAAGATGCCGGTATTCTTATACCAGCATTTGCTGGAATGACCACTAGCCTGCAAATAATGACACTGGAGAACAACGGGCTTTCGACATTCCCACCTGTTCTTCAGACACTGCAGTCGCTTCATAATTTGAGTCTGGCAAGGAACGACCTCCGGATTGTTGATGACAAGGCCGTCAGTGTCGTCAGCAGCAATCTGACTACACTGGATCTTCAGGGATGTAACCTGGACCGAATTCCAGGAGCCTTGTCTAAGCTTGGAAACTTAATGAATCTTGATATATCCTACAACAAAATCACAACAATTGAAAAGAACGACCTGCAGGCAATGACTCAATTGCGATCACTCACGCTTTCACACAATCCTCTGCAGTATGTATCAAAGAGCACCTTCCACGACCTTACCCGTCTCGAATCGCTTGTTCTCCAGAATTCATCATTATCCGAGGTGCCAGAAGCAGTCAAGAATATTCCTCATCTGACGAATCTGGACCTTCGCAATCCTACAGCAATCATAGAATGCAACTGCGAGCTTATCTGGCTTTTTTGTTTCACCAAGACCAACAACACATATCTTACTATTCAAGGTGATTGTTACACGGTCGTGAGTACGATTGAAGATTATGTGAAGACCGATGTGAAAAAAACGTGTCCACACAACTGCTAATTATGTTGCGCGATGAAAGAATATAAAATCTCTTAACCTAGGACAAACATGATAATTGTTCATATATTTAACAATATTAATACATAAAGTTTTGTTTGCAATAACAATCTATTTACACTAGAATGCAAGTGGCTGGTAAATTTTATTTAATTATTTTCCAGTCAAACTTCATTAAGCGCAGGTATTGCAGACTTTAAACTATATGTGCCTGAAATATAACCGTTAGTTTGTAATGTGTGTTGCAGTATGTTCAGTTGTTGTTGCAATTAAAATCAGTAGACTGGAAGTGGCTTGTTAGTTATAAACGCACACTATTTCAGCCAACTAATTTCATTTAACGCACGATTGACATGCATTTGTAGGAGGGTGTTTGAGTTGTCTAGTATAAAATAAAACATAAATCAAGCTGTTGTTTTAAAATGTATTTAAGATTATATGTTCAAAACGTCCTATGAAAAGCAACTGACTCTCGAGTTTACCAGATGATGTTATATGTAACTATAAATGCTTCCTAAATAATGAATCCAATGTTTACATTTATCTGTTTATTGATCCGATAGTATTTCTACACCGTACGTGGAAACTGTGCATACGTTTTTCATAATATAATCAAACGTATAGATCACTTTACCATTTATGATATTGAATTCAATTGTCAAAATGATCTGATCTAAAATGTGAGTCAAGAACGTACAAACCTCCGCGGAAATTTAAGCAAAGATGGACTCTTTTATCAAGTTTTGTTGCACACCTTACAAATAATAAATATGTAAATAATACAAGTAATGCACATGCAAATATGTGTACTACTATATAGATTTTCATAACTCAAACCGGATGAACTATTTTCTGGAGTTTCATAATTCCTGAACAGTGTGTCCTAATGAAATAATGCATCCCTTTTTAGAAATAGTATTGGTTGGTTCCAGATTAATATTAATAAGACTACTGTGTTATAAAACATAAACAAACACAGAGCATATCATATTTAGTAAAATATCAACACAAAATACCACAATTTGTTTGTAATACTGATATGTTCTTTAACAACGACGAAGAAACACACTAGGATTAACCCAAATTATTATATGTATGCGTTATGGAAAAACAACTCTTCTAAATACTTTGACCGATAAAATTAAAGTAAAATCAAGCGAGTGATTACAATGGCAGGTATATGAATATTCAATACATACATGTCCCACCTAGTGCTATCTACTTATCGTGCAACAATCTGTACTATGGGATACCAAAGGGGTCTGAACTTTAACTTCTGCTGCAGCAGAAAAAATGCTGCTCGAGCAGCATTGTTTTTCTGCTTCAGCAGAAAAATGCTTCCCGAGCAGCTTTTAAATGCTGCTCGAGCAGAAATTTGCTGCTCGAGCAGCATTTGTTTCTGCTGCAGCAGAATAATCCTGCTCGAGCAGCATTTATTTTTAGATTAAGCCCTTGAAAACCCGTCAGCCAATACAATTGAAGCTTACAAACGGACGACATAAGCTACCTCTACGGAAACGAAATAGACCTGACTGATTGGCTGATGTCATAATCTAAAAATAAATGCTGCTCGAGCAGCATTTTTCTGCTGCAGCAGAAGTTAAAGTTTACATCCCTTTGGTATCCCATAGTGTACAGCGTTTTGTTTTCGAAAGACAATAACTGTCCTCTACGAGTTGAGCGTGAACCACACTCGGACATTTAGTCCGTGTTTTAATCTTTTTAAACGGATATAAATATAATTTGGAATGCCTCTTCTCAGTAAAAATCTTTGAAACGATGGAAATATTGTGTTAGACCGAGACGAAATATAATGTAAAATGTAATTACATCTATGAGATAAATTGTAGTATAGCGATGTGTGAATAATGACAAATATACTCGTTTTATGATGTTTGCTCTACATTTATTTTATTCAAGTTAGTTTTTCACCAATGTTGTTTTGTTTATACGAGGAATTAAGACATTACCTTAAACAGTCGATGCCGTTGTATAATTGTACGACTCAATATATATATATA
>VMBQ01004382.1:45687-75895 GCA_007657795.1 Dreissena rostriformis | reverse complement strand
TATATATATACTTCGTTTTCTTGATAGGCTATACTTCGATAACATAACCTGGAGAACACATTCCTTACCGAGATTTCGAGGGCAATTAAGAACCTCAGAAAACTTGAGCACCTGAGTCTAGTAAGTGCAAACATTGACTGCACGTGTGACATGACCTGGGTGAAATCCTGGATGGACAAATGCCAAGTTAACGAGAAACATCTGGAGATCCTGGTATGTATTCTGGTTATATTCTTTTACAATGCTGCTTACAAATATGCGAACGTTTGGTTTTAAAGTATAAACGAATTCATTTTGTATTTTGTATTGAAAATGTTAAATCCGTGTCGCACGTTTTACTAAAATCAAGTTTATATAATTTCGTGAAATCGAATCTAAGCGTCACATACGATGTGTAAAGTTCAATGGTTTTTTTCTATGTCAATCTCCAGGGTAACTGTGAGACGATCAATAGGGACATTACTGACTACACCAACCATCGCCTTACAAGCTGCCCTGGTTTCAACGTCGATAACCAAGTCTTCAAGTGCACGGGCTCGTGCGTGGAACATTAGCCCCTGGAGTCAGCGCCTCAGTACCGTGGTCGCAACATTTGTATTGTAACTAGTACTGAATAAAATGGTAGTAAAACGAAAATGGATCTGAAGGTTTTTTAAAATTCAATATAACACACATAATTATTATACGCATAAACGTTAAACACACGCTACGTGTCAGTTTTACACGCCTTGACATTTAATTCCTCCTTAATTTGCAACAATAAAAATCGCAACCGCGAAAGCCGTTCTGTTTGTAATGTACTATATTTTCATACAGTAAAATAATGGTTGTCATGAAATTCACTTGTATTGTACCTTTGTTTGGGGATAAGTTTTATTACGTTCATATAAATTTAATACAAACAATATGGCTCTCTGTGTAACGACTTCCACTTATACGCGTATGCAATTTGTACCGAATGTTCATAAAGTCATTTCGTTGTATTTACATTTAATAACGTGAACAAATATCTCTTTCCTAAGTGGATAAGACTGGTTTGCTTAAATGACCTAACATCTTTATCTCGGGTCGAACGGATGAGGAAGTTCGACTTCCACTACAACGCAGTTATTTAGGACACCAAACTTGCACGGGGCGCACAGCTTGAAATTGTACATCCTGGTATGTTTTAGATAATGGAGTTTCGGACTAGTTTTAAATGTTCGTGATGGTCTGGTTGTTAATTGTTTCGTAGACAGCAATTCTGCATTTATGTTCAATAGTAAAACTAGAAGAAAGTTCATGCCAATTAGTCAAACTCAACTTAGGGTTAAGTGTATCCGTAATAAATTTCCGCGTTTTGTTATGAAAAATAATATGAGATCAGTTAATTATTATAATTATCATTTCTTTAATAAAAACGTTCAGTACTATTCATTAAATAAAGTTGGATAACGTTTCATTGATGATAAAAGTTTAAAATACTTGGTATGCAAATAGTTTAACAATACAGACTGTTAACATTGTTTACGAATTAAGGTTCGAAATAGTACCATATACTGCTTTAAATTGTGTTTGCGACGTTGTATATGATTTTTAAACACATCAATTTCCCGTCTTATTACAGCAAGTTGAATTGTATTGTATGATAATGTACAGGGTCAATTCAAACGTTTTGGATTAATCGTGTCTTTAATAATAAGGCATTTATAATTCTAAATTCAAATATATTATAATATTTCAGGTAAAAAAAAAACACTAGACAGTTAAATATATAACAGGATAATAACAGTTATGAAAAAGCTCCACACGTGCAATAAGCACTACACGACAATCCTTTAATTGCCATATCTCTGTTTTTGGACAAATACTTAAAGTGCTAAAGCAAACATTGAAATCATGTGGCCTTCTTGACCTGAAACTAAATGAAGGTACTCAATTTAGAAAGGTGTTATCAATGTATCAGATAAATAGTTCTCACATGTGTCAGTTTCGAATAACCCCAATGTCATGGGACGTAGATAATGTCTAAATTAGTCCTTCCAGAACATGCCAAATACAACATGGGAAGGAAAGGGCATTCACCAGTAATCAGGTAATAGCAAATGCACATGGTTATATGTTTGCCAGTTTATAATCGATAATGTCGACGGTGATTCAAATATAAATTTATATATAAAGAGATAACAAAGAGGCGTTGTTATGTTTCTCTAGCATATCCCATGAACACAAATAGGGTGCATTTGTTTGTACAAAATTTACACAAAGTAGCAACTTGTTTTTGCCTGCATGTTTACCATATCCTAATGCCGTATTATTTAATTTAATTCTGTACTACACAAAAGAAGTCACAATTGCAATTTTTAGTATTTTGTTTTTAGGTTTTGCACACATTGATTATGCGAAAATTGGGAATTTAGCTTACGTCAAAGTCACGCTATCTTACTCAGTTTAAACCGCAAATGACTCTCGAAGATCATTTCATGATGGCTACCACAACTTGAAGAGTGTTTTCTTCACTATTGTGTTGTATCTATTGGCATGTTTTGTCCTAAATAATTAATCACATAATATAAAATGCTAACACTAATTATTATCCTACGCATGTTCTGGAGTTCCATTATTTATAAAATATTTTGCATAACTCGAGTCAAATGTCTTTCAATGCGTATGCATTTGTATCTTTGTTGGACTACTGAAACTAAAAGCTTTGTATTGTCACATAAACGACGAATTCTTGGTAGATATATCCATATTTTGACATCGTGTGTCCTTAAACTTGGGGTTTAAACTGGTTTAAATTTAGTTAAATTTGCATTCATTGACCGTTCTGTTTCTTTTCTGAGTTATATCATTGGGCAACTATGTGCCTATTTTCTTAAATGAATGACCTTCGTCTAATGGAGTTGTACTATGCCTATATCAGTCATTCCCGCGGTGAATCTGTTCCTTTTGAAACAACTCTTAATTAATCAAGCCTGTTCTTATTTGCATTCTCTAGTTACGAACAGAGTTAAGATATGATAAAGAACAATGAATATTATTTGAGACAACCGACATGTATTCTTTTTTCGACATGACGGAATATTTCGACACGAAATTTTAATGTAACGTCGTTTGAAGTCAGTCAATCCGAAACTATGACGGAATTCATACCCAGACTGCATGTCAGTTGCGCCCCTAAGAAGGTTGTAATAACCACTTATATCCACCTCTATGTATAACTATACAACTTGTTTATCATATTTCTTCATCAATTGGTGTAAGAACCTACGACAAAAGACTCCAAAACTATCCAATTAAGGCGTAATTTTCCTCACCGATAACTACAAAAAAACACTTGTCAATGCTTAGACGGGCATATGAAAGTTTAATTCAGTTTATTAAATGGTAGCTTAAAACATATATTTCGTTTTAATTACAGCTCAATAAAATATTAACTTTAATCATGACAAAGTGTTGCCTCCAGGGACAATGCAATTAAATCGACGTTAAAGAAATGTTAATTTAGTTGCACATCTGCAAGCGCACATCGATAACAAGACTATTGTGTAGTAACCTTGACACCTTTATAGATGATTGTCGTAGGCGTGAGTTCAAATCATAACAATCACAAACATTGTCTTGATTTGTATACATGGTTACTTAAGGAATGTTTCAATAAAATATGTCCCTGTGTTTTTTATCTGTTTATTAAGAGGAGAGAATATACTGTCGGTATACCCCTTTACAGGCATAGTCAACGTTGTATAATTGAATCCATATTAAAGGATATACGTTCTTATTTAATTAATTGGTATTAATATTACTGACTCATTATTTAATATTTGACAGCCCTGCGCTGATTCAATTTCTGTATTTTTTCACTTCTGTATAGCATGTACGTTTATCTTAACCATAAACTATATACATATTAACAGTTTCCCTTGTGTAAACTTAATGTCAAATACACATTTTATTTTCGTATATAAATTGAATGTTTTACATATTGGCAGGGATACAAGCAGCAATTGTCTCGTGACCGAATGTATATAAACATATAAAATATATAACACAATAAGGCATGTTATTTTTTGTATGTTGAAAGTGCAGTTTTCCCATTTTGAAAGATATGGCTCTACCTTTAAGTTAGCGACCTTGCAAAACGACTTCGTGTGAGCTTATCTAAAGGTTAGCGACAAAATACTTACCTTTCATGTTTTGATGTCTCTGTTTATTTGGCTAAGCGAATTCACCACCTAATCATGTAAGTACTTTTACAAATCTCTTCTGGTTGAATAAAAGCCCGTGTCTTCTTTAGGGCATCTGATCCTGTCAAACGTGTTTTGTTTATATTTGACAAAGAACACGTATTTATATTCTGGAGGAATCTTAAAGAGATTCATTGACGATTTTTACATGAACATATGAACACATATGGATTTTAAGGAAGCATATATTTATTAAGTGGTAATACAACAAGCAATCGTTAAAATAATAATAATGTCTTTCATCCTGTTTTAACCATTTAATGTGGATGGTTCAAGTAGATTAAAAATCGCACCACACAACTGCACACTTCTTTGACACTTTTCCTGAAGTTCATAACCGCTTTCAATAGCATATACGATTTATGATACTTCTTGTCTTGTTCAATAGTTGTGTACCCGTTTTATTTCAACTTTTTATTTTTCAAGCGCGTTAAAATAATCATGGGGATTGTTTAACATATATCTATATATATATATTTATCACATGCTATACCTTGCTTTCAATGTTATACATACATCACGTATTTGTTATATTACACATGTGTAATAGAACATTTGTAAGCGTTTTCATTGGCTAAAGAATCAATAACTAACCAATCGCATGGCTTTATTTTGGTGAAATGACGTCGTCAGCATGAAATGACGTCACGATAGTAAACAGCTTTTAGATCTATCAGCATTTGTTTGGTCAATTAAGATGTATTTTATTTAGTTTAAAAGCATGTGATAAAAAAGATCTGACAATCGTTGTCATATCATACCATATTTTATTAAACTTGTCCAGGAAATTCGTTAGTAAGCTCGTCAAAGGCTCGCTTACTAACAAAATTCATGAACTCGTTTAATAAAATATGGTATGATATGACAACTCATGTCAGATCCTATATTATGACGATATATGGCTTTCTTATATATATACTGTATACATATTTGTATTTATCAATCACTTTATGCAAGCTTCTGAAAATAACGTGTTATTTATGTAAATATTATATTAATAATTACAATTTGTATTTCAGATTCAGCAAGCCATACATTCTAACAAGTGTACGACAGTTTATTAGGTGTCTTGTACCTTGAACAGGTTTCTAATATCCGTATTTACTTTACGTAAACACGATATTTACCAGACAAAAAAATACTTGAACATAAAGACGGACTTTCCAAAAACTGTGTTTATTTTAACAACGGCGTTGACTCTGTGTCCCTTTTCTTATTGCCGCCCAACATGATGTCCAGACACTACAGTATGTGTTAACCAACTTGACAATCGACTGCAGCCACAAACGCATTGTATCGATTGTTTACTTTGATTCTTCTAACACATTTAAAACATTAGACCTCAGTCATAACAATATTGTCGAAATAAGTGCTGCAACATTCAGCGAGTTGATTTCAATCGAAACACTATTGTTAAGCTGGAATAATATATCGCACATATCCAACGCGGCGTTCTATGGTCTGCAGTCTAGTCTAAAACATTTAGACATGTCACATAATAATCTACATACGATTCCTGACGATGTTCGTCGTCTTCATGTTTTGACCTTCTTGGAAATTCACGACAACCCAATCGATGGATCCCAAATGGAGGGTGTTCATGTGAATAAATCTAAGGATGGCTTCACAGAAAGTGTCTTGATCGACATAAGTTCATCACTTACTACGTTATCAATAGGCCATGAAACCGCATTAATGCACTGGCCAAGTACCATGGACCATTTGCTGAAACTAAGGGAGCTAAATGTGATTGGGCTTAATATGAATCTTTTACTTGATGGATTCCATGGGTTAGAAACCACTCTGCAATATCTGTATATTTCTAACACAGTTTTACAACAAATACCTGTTATCATTGGAACCCTTAAAAGACTTGACGAGTTACATTTCACGGACTGTCATCCGACTCCGATTTTGGGTAACCGCATTATAATAGATCAACCGTTTATGGGAGTGCGGGACACATTAGAGGTTCTGTGTCTTGCTAGAAACAATCTTACTTATATTCCGACTGTTGTAAGCTATTTATTTCGAATTCAAAGCGTTAGTTTCGACGGCAACCCAATAAGCTACATTCAGACGAATCTATTAGCCATTTGCTAAACATGAACTTATCGTATTTAAGCATGAAGGGCTGCAACCTAAAGCGAATACCAAGTTCCGTATGGAAATTGTCTAACTTGACAGAACTTATGTTTGCAGACAACCATATCAAATCTATTGAGTACGGTGACTTTCAAAACATGGCGAGTCAACGAAGTGTTTCATTTGCCGGAAACCCATTGACTCACGTGGCTAACGGAGAATTTTACGGACTAGATTCGTTGACCTCACTCGACTTATCATTCACCAACATGACAGATATCCCGTTTGCAATTCAAAACCTGATGAGTCTGCAATTTTAAGATCTGAGATATGCGCCCACGGATTGCACTTGTGATCTGGTCTGCTTTAAGAAGTGGCTTGATTATTTCAAGATGTCTGTATTGACGATTTACGGTCGCTGTGAAACAATTTACCAGGAAGTAAGTGCGTATGTGCACTCTCGCCTGCCGACGTGTCCGGAGATGCAAATGCGATTTGGGTAGATTGTTTTGTATGTTAGCATGAATAAAATGCTTCCATATAGCTGTTTGTCTCTTAAAATGGTGTATGGGTTGTTTTTTTCATAATGTTGCATGGATGCATCTTTTTATGTTTTGTTTAATAAATACATTTTTAAGAACGACGACAAATGCGGATTTTTTTAATTGCATTAAATACAATATCGTTTGTGCAAAGCGGAATAACTTTTTAAGTCTATGATATATGCGTATGATTATATAAAATGGGTAATCATCAATCGAATTTGATTAAATAATAAAACAATTGACGAGACAAGTAAAAGGTTATTACTTTCAATACCAATTGTTTACGCGGAACGCAATAAATCTTCGGTTTAAAAATGGTCTTACTGGGGAAACGGGCACTGTCAAAAATATTTTACGTAATTAATCAGACATTTCTTTTTTGAGTTTCCTTTTATTGTGGACAATACACGCATTTTGGGAGAGTCTGTAAAGACAGATTCTTTTAAATAATTTGTATACGGATATCATGGATATTGTATGATTATGTTCCTAACTATTTTATCGGAATAAACGGATTATGTTTATATGTGTGGATGCAAATAAGTGCCCTATACCAGGGAAAGACAGTTTTTTATGTATTAAGGTAACGATAGTAAAGAGCTTTCATGCAAAATTACGCAAGTGATTTTTAAGCGTGAAAAGGTTGACCCATTTGGGTAACAACCTGTGACTTGACCCGACGGTTGTATGGACTGCTTTCGATGACTGTGCATGTTTCATATTATGTTATGATCCCCGTGTAGTTATCTATTATCACGACAATATGTATTGCTTTTATTAAAACATTTCTTATCCTATACACAGACTGACTAGATTAATATCCAGATAAACACAGAGTATATAACAAACACGTTAAACAAGTACTAAGTAGTGATAACACGCACATACGCGTTTCGATGGAAACAAAACACATGCACTTACATCAAACTTCAGATAACCCTTTAGCTTTTCAGAACGCATTTCATCAAACAATATAGAACATTTGTAAACATTTATAACAACTCTGTTTAATCTTACTTAATGTCTCAATGTTGAATAATACGTATCACCAGCCTGTTGGGCACATTCAATAATGGTAACGTGTGCTGCCATTACAATAACGTTTGTTAATATATGTTTCATACTTGCTATATTGCAGGAAGTTAAACATAAGTATTGGGGAAATGTATGTGATGTGCCAACTTCTTGTATCGGATGACAACACCTCCTAATCGTTTCCAGTCATTCACATACGTATATATGTGCAGCTATAATATATACCGTAACACAATTACGCTCGATGAAGTACAGAAATATCGTTGCTTTAATAATTGCATACTTCGTTATGCATGTAAGCTATGCAATTCTAAAATGTAACCCTCTATCCGCATTATGAATTGAATCGACTTGGCTTGACAACTGAGGATATCCGGACCATATCGTTGTTATCTCTCAACGTGATCTGTCAACTCGGATGTCACATCTCATACTTACGACTATAACTTCTCTGCTGTTAGTAATGTACACTCAGCTACACCAAAGGCGTTGAAAGGTTTATAATTTACCATGCAACCATCTCGACCAACATTGTGTATGTACAGCAATTATAGAATGCACTAAGCAATTGCACTAGAATGCAAAGTAAAGCAATTGATGACACCGTTTATCAACAGGGCATGGTTAAATGTTAGTTTTGTTTTTAAAGTAAATTTTACATATTAACAATCAGAACGCCCACAAATTGGGGTTATTATGAGAAAATACAAACAACAAGTCCAACGTACTTTTTTTTTTTAAAGGCATTTGAGCTTTCAAACCTTTGTTGTTTATTCTTGTTAAACTATTACAGTACACCACTATCATAAACATCCTGAAATACTCAATTCAAACGTAAAGGAGGACAATTAGCTTGAAAATACTATCAATACGCCCTATATCCGTATATGGATTGTGATCACCACATTTGATCAGGCGATGAAATTAAACTTGTGAAGACGTCTTGATTAATCATTTTTATTATGAACGTTGTATAGTGCGTTAGTAATATGTTTTATTCGATATTTTATTTGTTATATGTTTTATAATGGAAAAATCCCTCGAGCAACTAAACGGGCGATATGAGGACGCTCTTCTTCCTGTCACCATTTTGTTTGGAGTCTTCATGGTGTGCGGCGTGGTTGGGAACGCTCTTCGTCCTGTCACCATTGTGTTTGGAGTCTTCATGGTGTGCGGCGTGGTTGGAAACATCCGTGTGTTGATCGTGTTCTCCTTGGGACGGGTATACAGAGGAAACAACTTCCGGGTGTTCGTGATATTTCTTGCGGTTATAGATCTGATATGTTGTGTTCTAATCCTGCCGACGGAGATTGCAAAACATCGGACCTATTTCAACTTTACAAGTGTTGGTCTTTGCAGAGCGAAAGTTTTCATCAACAGGGACGCCGTATCATGTGCATTGGCGCTACTTGTCGTCTCAGTTGATCGGTACCGGAGAGTGTGTTGTCCTCTCAAGCGACAGATATCACAAAGTCTTGCTCTACAGCTATGTGCGGTTATCACGTTTGGAATCTCGGTAATAGTGGCTATACCCGGTATAGTAATACATGATATAGTGACAACTGATAAGACAAACATATATGGCACTAAAACTATTGTATACGTTTGCAGTATTGCAATGGAATTTAGAGGACATTCTCTGGAAATGATTTTTGAGGTCATATCCGGATTAGTATTAGCTGGTGTTTCAGTATCGACTATAGCTATGTATATTCCAATTTGTAGACAAGTCTATCTCCTCCTGTATGCTAGTCCAGCATTTGAGACAAGATTAACAGGGAGTGAAAGTAAGACTGACAACCAAGAGCCGATTCAAAACGCAACTCCACAAATCGAGCACCCAAACCCATTAGAAACAGCTGCACCCGAAACAGATATTCCATTACTGGCAACTACAAAATGTTCAGATCAGGGGGAAATACAAATACTACATAATCTACAGATTGACCCAATCGTTGAAGGTGCTGTGACAGCCTGCAGGGAAAGCCGGCCGCCGCGCACACGGACACTAGACAGACTCATGACGATGACGTCATTTATGTCGTCATTTCGTCGAAGAAATGGCGGAAAGAGAACACGCAGTTTATTTCGTTCCCGACATGTCATCAAGAAATTCCCGTATAAAACACTTATTTGGATAATTCTTACACTTGTGTTCATTATTACAAACATACTGTCCATGCTTTTGTTGATACTGAACCCAAATATCATTCACAAAGATTCGCAGCAATATGTTGTTTGTACGGTGTTCAATCGGCTCCTTTATATTAACAAATGTATTAATCCTTTTGTCTATGCTCTTCTTAGTAGAAGTTTTCGAAAAGCAATCAAAAGTATTGGTCCAAGAGTAAAGGCAAAGTGTAGTATGTAGTATAATGCACATATACTGTTTCATCGAAATGATGAATTATGTGTTTAATGTTATATTACTTTTTTTTTCAGTATGCATGTTTGTCTGTTGAATATGTTTCAATGGTTATATGCATCTACAACGGACTATTCGTTGTGCAATAGTCACAATGAATTTCATATCGATCGCGTTGTTTCAACGTTATAAAATGATAGAAGAATGGTATGATTCTTTATACTTGGTATATTAAGCATACTTAAATATATTGTGTCACAGAAAATCATAATACATTGTATATAGCATTATATTTCTGATATTAAAATATCCACAATTATTAATTTCCTATTTTGTATATGCGTTTGTTCTTCCGATGGCCACTTTGTAAAAACAGCGCTAAACAAACTATTCAATAACATTTTACCATTTGAATGTGTTCTCTTTTTCAATGGTTTAAACTGTATTGCTAAATGGACACAATTTGTTACACACCATACACTTGTTTCGCTAACCATGTATGTATACGTTTGTGTAGACACCTTCGTTTTATGTTGACAAAAAGGACAAAGAAAAGTTCATGTAATTGATTTTGTAGACATATTGAACAATGTTATGGTACTGGTGGGATCGATTAATTTCATACTAAAAACTGACGAACCACATAATTCTATGTTGTAATTTATAACATACTGACAGATACATTTGACAAACATATATGTATAACCCACCACTCGTACGCTGGTCAATACCGCTGGTCAATGCCCTTTGTCCACTTTGCATTTTCCAAACAAAAAACCACTCTACGCTTAATTAATGGCTGAAGTAAAACATCCTTTTGTAAGAACGTTTAAAGGGAAAGCAAGTATCATTACGTTTGACGACTGTTGAACGTTTGCGTTTTTTGTTTTTTTACAATAACTTCATTAAACATCTGGATAAGTACACGATAAAAACTACCGTTAAGGATTATTTACAGTTACACATTATTACAACCATTATTGTTCATGTATTTTTCAACTTATATTTTGCGCAGTTGATACGGCGTCTGCCTGGCGATATGGAAGCCCCGGTTCGATCGCCACTCTGGGAGCATTTTCAATATATTCTTTATCCTCAGTGTACTGGTTCTTCTCAAAAAAAGAACTCGAAATGGTCTCATTCCTTCTAATTCTGTTTGCGTCATCGAGCCTAACTAAACTTGTTGAATATATACATAATTTATTAATTAATTATGACATTTATATTCTCTAAGTGTCATGGATTGTAAATTTGTTTCTCAATGTGCCTTTAATTTAAATGTAATAGCTGTAAACAATAGAAAATCATGCATAAGTCGAAGCAGCCGCACATGGCTGCAACATTCCGGTTGTATGCTGTATGTATTGTATATGCAAATGGTATTAACAGCACGTTTTTACAATTGACATTTTGGTTAATCCACATGTTTGTTACGAATAAATGAGTCATAAGTGGCGGATTTCTATGAACATGGTATATCATCAACAATCCTCTTCCCGTTGGTGTTGGTAAACGGAAACAGGACCAAGTTGAATAAGCGGATGCGTCTACGTGATAATATTTAGTATCTCCCGTATATTTGCCTTTAGCATACATGAACAAAATGTGTATTGTCTATATATTTATAACGTTGATCTTTAAATAGTTTTTACACAAACTGATTTTTGGGAGTGATAATCCGTGTAGTTAAGAATATATTAGTTTGTGTTAATCTATATATTTACATAGCTCTACTTAAAGGTATATGCGGGCTACAGTTATTGAAATTTGTCTACTATGGAGACCCTTGAGGACCTTAATCGCCGCTATGCGGACGCTCTTTTACCATTAACACTCCTGTTCGGACTTTTTACAGTGTGTGGTGTTGTTGGAAACATTATAGTGTTGGTCGTTTTCTCTTTGTCCCGGGCATACCACCGGAACAACTTCCGAGTATTCGTGACATTCATAGCTGTAATTGACTTGGCGTGCTGTGTTGTAATATTGCCATCTGTAATGGCCAAACACCGTCACTATTTCAACTTTACAAGTGTCGCTCTTTGCAAAGCGAAGGTGTTCGTTAACATGTGGAGTGCCGTCTCATGTGCTCTGGCGCTGCTTGTGATCTCTGTTGATAGGTACCGGAAGGTGTGTTGTCCTCTCAAGCGACAGATATCTCTAAGTCTTGCGCTTAAGCTTTGTGCGTTGGTCACCTTCGTTATTTCAATTATTATCGCTGTGCCCTTTTCCGCTTTCCACGGAATAATGGCGCAAAACAAAACGAACATTAACCACGAAAAAACAGTAGTTTACGTCTGTACCATAACAGAGGACTACAGAAATCACCCATTGACAAAAATATCTCAACTAGCATCAATGACTATACTAGGTGGAGTTTCTATTTCAACTATAATTATGTACATATTAATTGGAAGGCAGATCTATCTGCACTGGGGAGCATTTTCGAGCACAATTCGATCTGATTCTGGGAAGGATAGCCATTCCGAAAATACTACAGAACATAGCCACACTCAACACACGCCGCAAAGTTCATGTGATAATAGCCATCACCTGGATGACAATGTCCAGTTGAAAAATGCAGACAACATTACACCTCTAACTGAAAATACCCCGAAACAAATTGAAATGCTACCCCGTACTGAGATAGTACATTCTTTTGAAAAGGATCTACATACTACTGCAGGCGTCCGGATATATAAAACACAGCCGCAAAATAAGGGTAAACTGAGTCGATTAATAAGCATATCCTCCTTGCGGTCAGTAGATAGGGGAGATTCAAGAAGAACGGCTTTCAGGCGAAGAGGTTCTCGGCTAACGATCCAGACATTTCCCTATAAAACGTTGATCTGGTTTATTCTTACTTTCATCTTTATTTCAACGAACGTGTTGTCAATAGTTATGACATTCTTAAACCCGGATAGCATCAACAAGAACCCAAAACAATACGTCCTGTATTGCCTGCTCAGGCGTCTCATGTACATCAACAACTGCATCAACCCGATCGTCTATGCCTTTATTTGCAAACATTTTCGAAATGATTGCCGCAATATTGGACTAATGTTAAAGAAACGATTCAAATGGACATGAATATTTATCTTATGTCTTCACCAGGATTAGTTCATAATAACGCATGCATTGGCGAAAACAACCATTAAGACGGACTTGTGTTACACTACATAAGGTAAATTAAAAAGCCAAGTGAACTTTAACATTTTGGTTTATGTTTGTGTTTCGATATCCCACAAGGACCTTTTGGTGATTGTGGACAAAAAAACAACAACTAGCCATTGATATCGTTGTTAAAGAATATTTACTTTTACGTTTTCAAAATCTTTCAAATATTATTTGGATTGATATGTATCTCAATATGTATTAGTGTAAATGCAAGGGATGTTACTCTTGCAAGTAGAATCTTTGAATGACAGTGGTATTGGTTAATGTTTTACACATGTATAGTTATTCCTCTATTCAAATCAAAAGATAACAACATTGCGTGTACATGTGTATGTATACGCATATCTGCATGGATGCCTATTGCTTTACTGTTAATATAAGTATATATAAGTTCAACTCACATTTGCATAGCGTTCACATATGTTTTGTCATAATATCACAAAATGTATGCTAAATAAAATACATATATCCGTATATCTCACCTCCTACAAAAGACCTAATCGGATTAACTAAGAGCGGTCACACCCCGAGCAATTTCAATACACATATCAACGTAAACAAATGGCGTCTGTTCGATAAACTGCAAGATTACTACACACTGACATTAACATGGGATTCTATTTATCCTACAACAATAAACAAACTACCGTAAACATGTTAACAACTTAAACCAAAAAAAAACAGATTAAATTAACTGAATCTAACTTTGCGCAGTAATGTCAAAATTATTTTGAAGTTAAAAAATGTGTACCCATACGTCAGGCATGATGCAGCATTTATCCTCGCCGATATTGTTTTTTTTTGTATCTTCAATTTGCACACTTTTTGCTAACTGGAATATAATTTATAAAAGTCAAATCTCTACTGGCTCTTGTTCTACTCACCAAAGTTGTTGCATGGATTATGTTTAGTTTCGTATACTTTTGTTTGTTTCCATCGCGATTCTCATTTTCCATTTTAAAACAG
Source organism: Dreissena rostriformis (assembly GCA_007657795.1). Taxonomy (NCBI): domain Eukaryota; kingdom Metazoa; phylum Mollusca; class Bivalvia; order Myida; family Dreissenidae; genus Dreissena; species Dreissena rostriformis. Next base: position 61,496 of record VMBQ01004382.1, on the reverse strand, counting down.
TTGTTGTACGCAGGCAATTTTGTGTGGATAGACATTCTGTGATTAACAAACAAAGAAACGACAAATTCATCAAATAAAATACCATTTAAATTATACGCCAATATCCAATTTAAATTAACAGAACAATGAACCGCCATTAAACGATTTAATACTCTTTCAAGTCACTAGCACTGTTCTCAATTCGTCAATTGTTCAACAAAAACACTGAATTAAAAACATCGCGTTATGTGAGAACATTCTACTTTATTAAAGATATCGACGATGCAAAATCTCCGGCTTCATTCGAGCCCTATATTTCAACACTTGTATACACAGTTTATTTAAATAATCCATCCTTAAGTGCTAGACACACAAACACGTCATATTAAATAGCAACTGCGTTTAAAATATGTTAAATATTTGGGGTTTAACTAAATTTTTCGTCACAGAAATGACGTCACATGAAATACATATTGTTTTTATTTTGTCTAAGTTATCTCTATAACATAAATATGAGGATAAACAGTGCACCCACATTTCGACCAGTGCTATAAGACACACTCTTTATAAATTTGAATTGGTTGTGTTCATTTCAAACTTGCGATATAAAAAGCTATAGCATAATTTTGAAAACTGCGTTGCGTCTAAGATTGTGCAAAAGCGAACAACTTCAGTGCCTTCAGCGCTGTGATTATACATATACATTGGTTTTCCAGGACAATCGATCTACCGTAAATGTAGAGCCCTTCTTCCTCGTTGATATGGACGATTGTCACCATAGACTCACAGCGGGTTCTCTTGCGACAGTAAATCAAATTTCGTTTATACGAAGAGATATCAATCCAGTGTGCGATCGGACATTCCTCCTTTGAGACCTCTGGCGATATGTGTAAGATAGTAAATTTATGCACCTGCTGATATATAGAGAATAACAGGTGACTGCCTGATCGTTTTGTAATATATCAGGCGAGGCTTAGAATAAAATAACGGCAAGGCTTTGCCGAGCCGTTATTTTATTCGTGCCGAGCCTGATATATTACAAAACGATCAGGCAGTAACCTGTTTTTCTGTTTATCATACCACTTACACCACTCACCCCGTTTTTCAAGAAATACTAAAAATTCTTCGCTACGCCCTGGAGCCGCTGCATTTGTTTATCGCGTATGAATCGTTCTAAAAATAGCATTTTTCCTCAACACGAAAAGTAGCGCCATTTAATGTAATTAAATAACGCTGTTTCTTTCTCTGTTTTCTTTAATTCTGCAACAAAACTTTAAGCAGCAATACTTTATTACACAAAATGAAAACATATATTATACATTTTAAAGGAAAAACTTGCAATTGTCACATGTCAAGGCCAGTGCAGTCGCTCACGTCTTCGCAAGAATCGCAGTGTGTCAACACGTGTAAAGAAATGAATTATGTTTTTATTAGAATTCTGAATATGTACTGCGCATTTGGTTTACTGTGGTGGTTGTGCGTAAATGTTGAGGTTCTGCACGTTAAGTACAGCTCCAAAAAACATGCCATGGATTGGATTTTGGCCAGGAAGCTGTGCTTGTGCAGGGTGGGTGGGGAGCGAAATGTTCATTTCGGAAGCGTTGACAGAAGTGCATGAAACAGATGCCTGAGATGGAGTTGCAGTAGAACATGATGCTAAAAGGTTTGAACATCTTTTTTGTGTTTGTTCGGAAATTTCGCTGTAATTTATTATTGACTGGACGTTTTTATGCCCTGTTATTTGCATTATTTCAGTGGGTGCGATATTTGAATCCCTTAATTTTTGAACAAGGTGTTTTCTAGCTGAATGGTTGCTGATATTTTTGGTTTTGTCAAAACCGGCCTCGATTGCCATAGTTTTCAACATCTTGGCAATTTTTTTTTCACCAAGTTTCTGCCGTAGGAACCACTGATCAGAAATGTCAGTTAAGGGCACGGTTCTTGTTGACAGGTAGAATGGGCTGTCATCATTGCTGAAGCCGGGTGGCCTTTTATCACTGTACTGTTTGTAAATGTAAATAGGGTCCCGAGCCTCTAACTCTGGACAGGCAAACATCTTCGGATGAATTTTTCTGGCATCTGATGCATTTGCCCCAGTGCGGGTCTTAGTCTGTCGTTCATTTAATTCAAGAAATTCATTTCCTGAAGCATCTTTCTTCAGTTTGACATCACCCCATCTTAAAAAAATGTGTTTAATTATCAGAAGTTGTTTCATTATATTGAAGTAAGTATTCAGTGCCGTTCATGTAAAATTCAAGATGTTGGAGGTTAAGCAAATGATTAATCTGGTTTAATACGGGATTTCAATTATGCAATGATTCCCAAAAAATTATCAAATTTAAGACTCTCATTTTTAGCACTGAAAGTCTGTCATTTCATAATTTAACTAACCTTAAATTGTACTGCTCGTGGGTTCCTCGTAGGCCGAAGTGCAGGGAGTTGTTCAACCAAATGGTATTTAGGAGTGATTTTGGCGTTGTTGCACCCAGAATGTTTTCTGTGTAGAGTTTTTGAATCTCTTCGTCTGATAATGCGGCAGCCGCTTTAGGCTTGTTTCCTAAAATAATAATAATATAGCAGTGCCCCAGATAAGCTGCATATCGGCGTTTTTCACCCTATTACAATGTCTAAAAACGCAAAGAAATTCAATATAATGCGTATTGAAAATGCAATCAATTTGACTTTTACGCTTATTCTTTAGATTTGATGCGTACGATACACGTCTCGATCGAAAATTCTTTGCTAAATTTTGGTAATTTTTCATTGGAATAATTATCGTACCGCGGCGAAGATTTTATTCATTCGAAAGTTAGCAAGCGCCTGGATGACAGAGGACCAAAACAGTCGAAGTTATTCAAACACTATGCGGACTTAATTTCATAGCAAATTAAGCATCTGACTAAAATAGTTACAACGTGAATGTATTTGTAAAGCGTCTGTACTTTCAGTTTCTATAATGGTGCGTAATAAAAATGTCTAAGCGAGGTTGAAAGACGTCCGCGATTGTTAGCTAAATATATGTCGATCGCAAACTTTGTCCAACTAAGTACAAACAACCGAATCAATTGTGTTATTGATTTGTTAGAAACTGTGTATGCAGCAGTTGAAAGTAGCGAGTTGACATCCAAAAACATGACGGAAAGTCCATGATTAGAAAAAAACATGTCAAAAGTGGAAAAAGTCATATCCCTGGCCTGGTTAGAAATTGTTGACGTTGATGGGACAGAAAAAAAGAGTTGAAATGTGCATTCTGCACCTTTATAGTCTGTATAACAGCAGCAATGATTTTGATGTATAAATATTAATAACTTATTTCACCCTATTTAAAAATTAAAATCACCCTATTTTTCAAAATCAATGGGTGAAAACCCTATTACCCAAATAATTATTTGGGGCACTGTATAGAGAACTTTTTTGCCTGTTTTTGTGAAGCGGCCTACGCCCATCCATTTTGAGTTGCGTACTTGTTTAAATTTGTGAAAAAATTAGTAGCAAACTTTTTAAACTTGTGAAAATTTTAGTAGTAAACTTATTGAAATTGTGAAAATTTTAGTCACGAATTTCCCAAAATTATGAAAAACGGCCATTCTCACAGATAGAGAAAAAGCCCTGATATATATTATCATTGTCTGCACATTTTACACATAATTGAGACTCTTTAAGACTTAGATATTACCAGTAATATCAATAATAACAATCATTATCAGAAATTGTTGCTTTCATTTTTTTAAGTAGATAACATTTAAAATCGAAATGAAATCAAGACAAAAATAAATAATAGTTGATAAATTTAATATAATGTTTTAAGTCAATAATGCTGTCTTATTCACAAATTTCATGCCATATTTATTGTAAAAACAGTGATTAAATTTACCTTTTCCTTGTTTTTTTAGATTTTTCTGCTTTGCTTTCAGGCAGTCGCGTGTGAGGGAAAATTCTGGACCACTGCTCCGAAAGATAGAGTATGGGTACTTTGCTCTTTGGAGTTTTCGCTCAATGCTTCCCACGATGCTACGCAATGTGACAGGCTCGTATTCTTCACCATCACTCTTGCGAATGGAGAGCAGATATGTTGCAAGATTTTCATCAAGATGGTCGACTGATAAATTGTGGATTGCCTTTGTTTCGCCTTTCTTCGCAAGATATTGTTGAAATCGACTGACATCTGCCAGTGTTTTCCGGATAGTGTTTTTGTTATCTTCGGCTTCAATGAATTTTTTTACATCTTCGGTTGTTATTTCTGTGGCGTCTGATAGGTTTTCACTGTTCTCAGTTTTTGATTTTGTTTCAGTAAGGGATTCTAAATGACTTTTATTTAAATTTACATTTGCATTCGTGCTTTCATCGAATGGTTCATTAAACACACTCGGATTTATTCCAAACTGATTGGCAAAGTCTTCCTCTGACATAACAACTTCCTCCATTAAACCGTCCCAAACGATGTCAAACTTACCCCCATCCACAAAGTCTGACATGGTAATGTTTATTTATTGTATTAATATATGTTTTTATGTTTAAGTCCTTATTTTGAAAAGAAATTAGCTTTTAACTAGCCTAGATTTATCAAACACAATTCCTGTGGCAAACTGTAGCAGACGACAAATCATATTTGTAACCTTAATAATAATATATTATTTAAAATTAATTCATTTTTTAATGCATATTACAATTGGTTTTATTGTGAAGTGTGTTACTATTTTATTTTTAATATTTTTTACTACTTTTTTATTGTTTGTTTTATTTTTTGGTCTGTTTATATTTAGTGCTGAATTTTTGACATAACCTTTGACCTTTGATGTTTGCATATGAAGGCGTGTCAAAAAAGTAGTCCGTTTGTTACATGACGTCATCAGCATGTACTTATTCATTCTTAATATTTAGAAAATACGTTTTTTTCTGTTTTTGTTGCTGTTTGTGGATTAAATGTAATACCTCTTGGTATCAAATTGTTTGTTTTGATAAATCTGATTCAGTTTTACAATAAAACAAAACATTGTAATTAAGTCTTAGTAGCCTTCACACATGACTGATATATGAACTTCCTGTTGACCGTGATATAAAAAAAGATATCAGGCAACAGGATATCAAGCAGATATCAATGTGGTGGTATGATAAAAACTGATTTTTTAACCAGCCCTTGCGAATCCATATCAATAAGATCCATGGTGAAGTGCGTACAACTGCTGAATGAGTGCAATCTGGTGAAACTTGGTGGTTGGTTTATTTTTTTGCAAGTACGGTCCAGTGAACATATACATCTTTATTTCCTCTGAGTATATATATACTTGTTTCAGTACAATGACTCACTGGAACATAAGCGTCATTGTATTTTTTTAGCATTATGGTCCGTAAGCGCCTTTTTACTCGTATAATAGTTATTTTAACTGTATTTAACATCTTATATATGAATTGTGAATTAATTTCATAAAACAATATATTTAAAATATTATTTGCCGAGGTGTCGCAGGACACTAACACAAACATACGTAAGTCAATTCAATAAGGAATATATTATAGTTTTGGAAAGGAATTATGTTTAATATGGCACAAAATAAAACACAGATCAATTAAATATATTTATCCCGGGACGAATTGCTGTTTTATTATGTGTAGACACTCGCAGTTATAATAACTTTAAACGGACTTGTTCACAGATGCCAAATAATTTCAAACAAGGGTATTTCCTGATTTAAACGACCATAACTCGAAAGTTATCTAATTTCAATATATAAGTAACTAAAAACTTGTCGAGCGTCATCATAAACACATAAACAAATGTTACCAGGTGAACTTTTAGTGTAGTGTAACGTGAATTGTTTCGAAAATATGTATAGTTGTAAGAATAGCATTTTTCGGCAAAAGTTGGTTAGCTTACAGAGAGAAGAATATAGTCTTTTGATTTTAGAATTTCATCTTGAAATATTCAAGTCATCCATTGACATAGAACTTGTCTTTACCTAGAATTAGGGGCATGGATATCTAAGGTATGTTGTCAGATTGTTAGTTTTTTTTCTTATGTTGGAAACTCGGGTTAATTTAATATTTGATTTTATGCAGGTGTTGACTTGAAACCAAGCGCCATTTTTAAATCTTAGAATATTAATGTAAAACAGGCTGTCACAATACGAACGATTGTATACACTTTTCACATGTAAACAACATCATATTGTTACAGCAGTCACTGCACATAACAAGGAGAGAAAAGTTGGAAGGAGTGCGAGCGAAGTCAAGAGTACCACATACTAGGTAAGTTATGAAATGTCATTTTAATGTTCTGTGTTATTGTTAAACAGTTATTTTTATATTGTATATATGTGTTTATTTTTATGCTAAAATAATGTGTTTGGCATACAAGGTCATATTGATAATTGAAGGTCAGTATGATTGTTTAAATATGGTGACATATGTGCTTTTCTTGAATAATTATATTTCAGGAGATAAGAGATATTTATATTATTTTTCTAATGTATAATGTTTTGTTATTTTAGGACGAGTGAAGACTGGAACCAGGAATACAACTTTGAATGTTATCATGTGAATAAACACTGGTTTCATAATTATTAAAAAATAGGAACTTGTTAGCTTCTTTGAGGCGATATGAACACGTGTACATATATTTTTGCAAAACAGTTAAACTGCCAAATATACAATACAAACTGAGAGGAAGTTGGGGTTAGGGGTCTTTCTTGGCTGTGTCTTACGTTATTATTTTTGAAAATATATTGCGTTATAGACCCACACATTTAGTATAATAATATTGTGTGAAATCGGGGTTAAGCAAAAATCAGTAGTGTTGCCATAGAATGAACGTAACTGGTCCGCCACGGATGAATATTAATTCAAGCTGGGAACATGCGTTATTAATAGAATCAGCAGAATCAATAATTTAATTATTGCGTTGAGAAAGTTTTTGTTGTTTTTAGTTCATTCGATATTGTTGTTGTTGTTTTCAGCTAGTTCGACCGCAGAAGCGACGAACGTGCGCACGTGGACGGCCTGGTACAACACGGACACGCCCACATCCGATGAGCAGGACGATGAGCCTGGTAGGTACAGAGAAAACACTCTGCTTTGTTTCGTCGCTCTAGCGGCCATTGATCCCCGCCCGGGTGTAGGTAAGAAACGTGTTTACTACGGTCAGTTACCCTTTAGCCTGTGGGCCTCGCTCTGTGAAAAGGGGGTTTAATGCATGTCGTCCTTGATAAGCCTGTGTTAGTGTTATGATATTTACGCTTATAAATTCAAGACATAACAGTATTCTAGGTAGTTATATCAAATACCATTTTTATACGGAATATAGTGTATAACTTATTTCTACTTCAGTAGTGTATTATTTATTATGATGTCCGGTCATTGGGTCGGGAGAGCAATCACGTTTGTTTAAAAGATTGCTTGAGACATTATACAATATATTGTGTCTGGTTTGGTATAAATGACAGCCAACCGAAATAATTTGCAAGTAAAGTGCAGATGATCCGGGCTTCAAATGTTATGTAACTGACGTACATATTTGATGTATCAATTACTGTACATGAACCTATAAATGAGCCTCGCTCTGTAAAAAGGGGGATTAATGCATTTGCGTAAAGTGTCGTCCCTGATGAGCCTGTGCAGTCCGCACAGGCTAATCAGGGACGACACGTTCCGCATCATGTGGATTTTCGCCAAGAAGAGTCTTCCTTCAAACGAAAATACAATACGAAAAGTGTCCTCTCTGATTAGCCTGTGCGGACTGCAGAGGCTAATCGGCGACATCACTTTACGCACATGCATTAAACCCCCTTTTCCGTGGTTAAATAAAAAATCAAGTGCGCGTTTTTACGAATGGTTACTCTTATGTGTTATTTTTTATAACATATATATTATATATGCTTATTCAAGCAAACACTTGCTCTTAATTGCTCTATTCGTCCTTTAAAACTATGAAAACATGTAATGAACACTAAGATAGTTTATGATCTTGATTAATACATAACGTTTCTGCTGAAACCATTTATTTGGCTTTAAACATTTTTGTGATGATTAAACAAAAGAAAACAACTCGATTAAGACAACTTTTCAACGTGTAGCTGTGGAAGGCAAATCAAGCAAATCGATAGATAAAATGCCTAATCGCCATATCATTTTTTAATAATACTAATTTGTTTGTGGTCATACACGTTAATCAAAACGGCAGGAACAACAAAACATAAACGTTGCTCTTTTTAAAATGAGTTATTTGAGGACGAACACTAGCGCTTAAATGTTGGATTCCGGCAGCGACTTGACTCTATTAAAACGGACGTTCATGAATGCAATCTTGGACTAATTCTCGTGTATTTAACTAATCAAAATGAACCCTAAAAAATTACACCAATTCTAATTGGTTTCTATTTTGAGTTGAGAATTAAAGGGATCCTTGGAGCGTTCGTAGAGGCGAGGACTGATATTTCTCATGATCTGGATCCAAAATGTAATAATTATGGTTTTAAGAGAACCGACAAGATTGCATTACGCATACTTTTTATCAATCGCCGTATGTTATTGCATATCATTATTAAACTTGTCCCATTAGCGCTGTGGAAATTAACTGCATATTAAGTGGCCTTGAATAGTATAATAATAGTTACTGTTAACTTACTTATGTACTGGTAACGTATGAACCGTGTCATGAATGAACACGTCATATGTCTGTCATTTAAATACCGTGACCCAAACCCCGTCCCCCAGCCTGCATCCGAGCAAAGATAAGCCGTGTGTAATCAAAACGAGGAAGTCCCAATAGCTACGTCACAGAAATAACCGTGCTAGATTGTTGATATCTAGTACAACCGTATAGCCTTCTATTAAATCAACGTTACCTTTGACAGCTTGTGTAGACATTTGTACAAAATTAACAAATCAATAAAATTAAAAGCAAGGACAATAACAATGTCAATATAGTTTTTCATTCACAGTAACGTTTCGCTGCCGTTTGATGTCATGACGTCATTTCCTGTTTATTTGTTTGTTGACGTCAATATACAATTGTATTGTTAATTTATTTATATATTTATTTATTTACATTCTAGGTCAAACGCATATAATAATATCACAATACATAAAAACACAGTACACCAATGCCATTCTGAAAGCTGTAATTATCAAATAATATATAAATATTTAAATAAATTAAATCTTCATATTATAACAGTTATACAAATGAGTTATCAATTGAAATGCAATATTTGACCTATGGATAACCCATTAAGCTAAAAGCTTATTTCCAATGGGGTCCATTAAAAGTACACAAAAGAAATGATCAATTTGTTATATAAACTAACTTACATTCATATACTTTGCTGTTTGATTGAGAGAAAACATGTGCATTACCCAGAGTTTTGTCTCAATCCGACAACTAAAACAATATTAACAAAAAATGTATAACATTACCAAACATGAGGCTTAACTTAATAAATATTATTGCAAATATGGAAACATTTCAATTCAAATAGTATATATCACAGATTCCAATTTTTTCTATATCACAGTCATATGCTTGTATCAATAATACAAATATATGTCCTCACTTCTCTCAGTTTGTTTGTCTTGTAGATGTTTTTTAACCATTCTTTTAAATTTGTTAATATTTTCCACTTTTTTGATGTCCTCTGGAAGGGAATACCAGTCTGTAGACCCAGAGTATTTGAACGTTTTTTTGAAATAAGCAGTATGTTGAGTAAGATAACGAAAAAAATGTAGTAAATTTGTATACAAAACTTTGCAAAAGCCTATTAGACGAAATATATCAGACTAGAGTAAAATTTGGTAAGTGACAATAATTGTATAAATGTATTTGCAATTTTAGCGCGGCTGGCAAATCTGCAGCGGTAACTCTCCAATAAATGCCGAATGCCGTGACGTCGACAATCCCACGGTGCCGTTCGACACTCTCTCCGTTCATCGTACAGGCCATCTTGCAGGCGACGTCCTAGATGAGCCATGTACCACAGCCGGCATCTTCTGTAAGGACTCCGACCAGAGGAAACCCCGCAAGTGTGCTAACTACGCCATCCGGTTCGAGTGTCGTTGTAAGTTAAACGTTAATTAATGCATTACTTGTAACAGCAAACGACCGGTTCTTCTTCTTTATTTTGAATTTACCATGTGTTGGTGTTGTTACAAAACGCACGAAATCGAGTGAGTGAGTGAGTTAGTGAGTGAGTGACATATTAAGAGATTGAGCGAGTGAGTGATGCGTGAGTGCGTGAATGAGTGTTTGAGTGAGTGAGTGAGTGAGTGAGTGAGTGAGTGAGTGAGTGAACTCTTTGAATCCGAACCTCTCTACTTATTATTATGGCATAAAATATATATCGCCAGATCAAAGCTACGTAAAAGTAAGCATTTTGCCTTCAGGAATGAGCGAAATTTGAAAAATGTGTTCATGAATTTAAACATTGCAACTTTTAAAACTTTTCTCGTCTTAATACGGTTATATCAATGAAAGCAAGCACTGGAGTCCAAAATTCAGAGCAATTGTGCATATATTGGCCAACCCATATTGCCGAGTTATGGTGATGCATTGATGTGTTACATAAACATGTTTTCACCGAAAATGTGGTATAAAAATAGCAAAATCTGACTATCTAATACATCAATCCAACCGACGGTAGTTTAAGTGTATTTAAAGTTGTGTTAATGATATTTTAATGGGCCTAGTAAAAATATGTTGATAATTGTAGATAAATGGTCAAACATGAATATCACTGCGAAGTAAGAGTAGCACGTTTTACTAAATCACATTTGTTCTTGTTTTCATCCCTGAATACACACGGATATGGGGTGTTCATGCTAGGGAAATCAAATCTAGGGCGTTAGTCCCAGTTGCTTTATAGCCCCGCATCAGCCTGGATCCAGTTTTTCAAATATTTCACCATTGCTCAAATTAATAATGGTTACGGGCTGGAAACACATTCCTATGTCTTAATTTGCATGCACTTTGCTACGAATGCTAAAATCTGTAAAACTAAAACAACAATTTAATTATGTATTTGATACATGTTTCAGCCTATCAACATTACATAACATTGTTGTGTTAAACACATGTTGAAATAGATCTACTTTGAACAAGTGGCTTTCATATTAAAATTGCTGCGAGGAAAAAGATACCCACTACTAAATGTGTCGTGTTCTGAGAAAACTGGGCATAATGCATGTGCATAAAGTGTTAACCCAGATTAGCCTGTGCAGTCCGCACAGGCTAATCAGGGACGACAATTCCGCTTTATGAAATGTTTCGTTAAAATGATGTCTCTTTTTAGCGAAAATCCAGTTTAGGCGGAAGGTTTCGTCCCGGATTAGCCTGTGCGGACTGCGCAGGCTAATCTGGGACGACACTTTACGCACATGCATTATGCCCAGTTTTCTCAGAACGCGACACAAATCGGTTAATCTGATTTGTTCATGTCCTACACTCGTAACAACACCAACTTTCTCTTGATTTAGTTCTCAAACTCACACACTGAAAATAGATTCACTGGCATTTGCAATAATTGTTTCCATACACTATCATTTTGCCATGTTCTACATCTCGACAAAAGCAGTGTAGTTCCAGTTGTGGTGTAATCGCACTGTCCACTTAAACCATAATCGCAGTGCTGGTAACTTCATCGATAATTATGCTGTAGCTTTAAATTGTGTTCATTTTCTTTCTCCATATATCGGTGGCAGTGTCCAGTTTTTATAAACACATTTTAACCAGACTACAACCATTGTCAAAAATCAAAACCACATACCAAATTGTTTTGATATTTTGTATAAATAAATATATAGAATGCCATGAATCAGCTTCCATGATACTGGGCCGTTTTTGATACTCATGGTCTGATATTATAAGTTAACATGTATTTTATGTAAATTGAAAAACAAATAAAAATAGTGCATCACAGATTTATCAAATTTATATTGGTTTAAAAACTAATCATAGTTATCCATAAACATATGTAAACTTTTTGAACAAGTGCATCCAGAATGACAAAGAGAAAAATTTCTATACAAGTTATGTACAACTTAAATCAGTTTAAATTTTACTTTTATTTTATTATGCTATATTTAGGTTCATGACTTATTTTTGCGTTCCATGTCAGCAGTTATACAACGATAATTATATTCATTTTCTGAAGGACAATCAGCCAACTAAGTTTATTAATATAATGAGGCATCGGCTAATATTCTTTCTCATGAATTGTCATTAAAATTTAACTCGGGCTAAGGGCCCCTTGGGCGAATTTCTACTCATGAGAACCGCAAACCGTTTCACATCGACCAAAACAACACTTAATCGAAAATACTTTCTAATACTTATGACATATTGGATATTTGACAAAAACTTCTACATCTTGCTATACATGTTATGCAAACGTTCATTTTCTATATTGTCAGCTACCCCGGACAGCTACGAGCTCCCAAATCTCAGCACCATAGGTGTTGCCGCCGGTCTCTCCGTTGTCGTCCCCATCACGTGCGTCGCCATCATGCATCTTGTTCGCGTTTGGTTACGACGTCGTCGGACGGCGACGACGGCACAGGTTACAGGCCCCAGCAGTTGCGAATCTTGCCCTCGGGCAGGTATGCCGCCGTCGTATTCGTTTTTTTCGGAGACACTGTGAGTAGTATAAGCGAAATAGAATCGCAGAACACGGATACCGGTTATTATAATACACGTTTTAGTGCTTCCGTAACTCAATTGTCATCAGGAACAGATTCTCAAACATACCGTGGCGTTGGACTCGTGTCAACTGTGTCAGGCATACCAGAAAACCAGTCGGTTGTTTCCTTTTCGCCAGACGGACTTCCGGCTGGACCTGGAGCGCTTGAACCGGGACCGAGAATCACGACCGGATCGAGGCGCTCTCGGTTTCCCAATATGCACATCTCAATATTTGAAATATGTTCTCGTTCGGAGTCGCGAGAATCTCGTGACTTCACACGACCGCAAACGCCGGATCTCAGCTACGGGCTCACTCCTCCGCCTGAGTATAAAGATGTTGTGATATACCTCGGCTCAAGGAAGATAAATCCTGACTTTGTACCAGGAGCCAAAGAAAAGGAAGAGTTACCAAAACCTGCTGTCAAAGTTATAAAATAATGTTAATATTGTGTTTCGCAATTAATAATCATCTCTTCGTTAATCGAGCCACTTATAAAGCATGAATAATCACTTCTTCATTATTCGAACCACTAATAAAACATGAATAATAAATTTGTCATTTATCAATCCACTTATATAGCATGAATAATCACTTCCTCATTAATCTAATCACTCATAAAGCTATTTGTTGTTTAACTGTAGTGTATTTATTAGCCGGTTGTGGAACCTTTTTTAAGGGAAGGTGTATATCCCCAAGAGAAGTTCGAAAGGTTAATTAGTGGTGCTTTTTGCAATAATTTATATAATCCCGTCTTGTTTATAATTCTGATCAATGAACCATGTGTAGCCTGACAAAAATACCTGATACTCGTAGCATATTTTGTAATTTTACAGTGTTGTAATTGTACTCGCTTGAATTGGTTCATACAATTTGACTTCGGGCTTGTGTATGCGTGTTTCAATAAAATACGGTCAAACTTGATCAATTTTGAACTGGATTCCAATTCGAACACGAATATTTATTCATCGTATCGGTATTTGATATCATCAGCCAACATCTGTTAGTGTCTGGTCAATGTTGGCCAGGGCCCGGTTGCTCAAACCTTTAACGGCCAGTTAAGCTAACAGCCGTTAATATTTGGATCACATTATTTATGTGGCTTAATTGTTAACCATATAATAAACGTGTAAATTGTAAACAAATGTGTTTGTTTTAATAGTTTACATATGTCTTATAATAACATTGATTTGCAAATTAATATTGTTTGGGTCTCAAGTTAACAGACCGTTACCTTAACTAGCCGTTACAGTTTTGAGCAACCGGGCCCAGCCATATAAGGTCATATGGTCACAGATAATGTGTCTTCACTTGTATAGATGGTGTATGAACACGATTATCTATTTTCACACTGCGGCCATGATTATTAATATGTTTGAGCATGTATCTCTTTAACATTGAGTGTGCAATTATTTTATGGATATTGTATATTCAATGTGCACTAGATAACCTTCGTCGATCTTGCTTTCAGCTTGTCACGCATTATAGATTATTTGGATATTTACTCGGTGGCTGTTGATGCAATATGAACGACAAATAGTTCTTGTGTATAATGTGTGTTTTATACAAAGACACTTTAAATTGTATGTTTTTATATGATAATACAATTCATTCTACTCAAAACCTTGTTTATTTTTTTAATTCAGTTGAGTTACTTTCAATCTATGGATTGGCATATCTAAGCAGGCAAAGTGAAGTCTGTACAGGGACTTGTTTACATATCATTCGTGTTTTCGAAATAAACTTAGACGTATAAATAAAAAGAAAATCAATTCGCATTTTATAATACAAAATAATATTAAATCACTATATTAGTATTATTATAATTCATTTAAATATATTGTTAAAGAATTTAAGTTGAATAACGTTTTAATTATAATGGAAGTTGATAATATTTGGTTTCTCAATCACTATAACGGTATATATGATGAAACAAATTTAGGTTTTATTTACCATTACAATACCTTAACATGGGTTTGAATTGCATATAGTTCTTCAACACAGCAATTGCCCTCCTGTATTACAGTCAATTGTTTGTATGATAATAGACAGAGTCAATCAATGTTTGTGGTGGAATAATCGTGTGTTTGAAAATCAGACATGTGCACATGTTTGATGCGATTAGAATAAAACGTAAAAGTATTTGTTTTATAAACATTACCGGATTATTTATTACCGAATAGTAATAGTTATTAAAAATCTCCACATGTGCAATCAGCTAGCTATACAAGACAATTGGTTGAGTGTCATATTTGAATGCTTTGGGCAAATACTAAACGTGCTTAAGCCCAAGTTGAAAACATGTTGCCTGCTTGACCTTACACTACATTTAGGTACTGACTTTAGAATACGGTTATCATTGTGCCAGATAAATAGATGCCAAATATGTCAGTTTTCTCATCTAGGTTTTAGAACATACTAGATAATGTCCAAATTTGTCGTTCAAGACCGTGACAAATAAAACAAGGGAATGTTAGGGAATTCACCAGTTCTCATATACTAGAAAATGCACTTGTTTATATTTGAGACAGGATCAAATTGTTAATGTCAAAGGGGATTCAAATAAGTTATGGTATAAAGTGATTTAAAAATTGAGGCGCCGTTATGTTCCTCTACCATATGCCATCAAAACAAATATGATACATTTATTAAGACCACACTTACACACAGAAACATTTTGGGCTGCATGTGCATCTTATCCTAGTGACGTATTATATACTTATTATATCATTAATTAATATAGATGTTATTACTTTAAATAAGTCAAAATTGCGAATGCTGTTTTTAAGATGTACACAAACACGCAATTAAAAAAAAACATGCACATTCCTAATTCGGACAAGGTCAAAACTACCATACACAAATCTAGTTTGAACCCCAAATGACTTTCAAAGATCATTTCAGAACGGTTACATATAGTAGTTGTAGAAGTAGTAGTAGTTGTAGTAGTAGTAGTAGTAGTAGTAGTAGTAGTAGTAGTAGTGGTAGTAGTAGAAGAAGTAGTAGTAGTAGTAGTAGCAGTAGTAGTAGTAGTAGTAGTAGTAGTAGTAGTTGTAGTAGTAGTAGTAGTAGTAGTAGTAGTAGTAGTAGTAGTAGTAGTAGTAGTAGTAGTAGTAGTAGTAGTAGTAGTAGTAGTAGTAGTAGTAGTAGTAGTAGTAGTAGTAG